>CAUYTI010153645.1:0-49678 GCA_963575145.1 Galago senegalensis
GAACGTTTTAAAACAATAACTAAGAAAATGACATGAAGGCTATGTTAACCAGTTTGATGGAAGTGTTTCAGATTGTGTGTGAAAACCCCACACTGTACCCCAGAAGTGCATTAATGTACATAGTTACCATTCAATAAAAAATAATAATAATAATAATTGATACATTTGAAAGTATGCTGTGTCCTTCTGTCTTCCTTAACTCTGATGAGGGAGGCATTTTCAATCTCAGTAGAGTCTCTGCTTTACACGGTACCCCTAAAAAGTACCAGGGCTCACCAGATGAACTAAAACCCCATAAATCTGCAGAAAAGACCTCAAAGCTTGGTTAAGCTTTGCTATTGGTGTTACTAAACATCTGGATGTTGAGGCCCCTCAGGTGAGCAGGGACAAGTTCACAGAGGCATTGCTGCTTTCTGTAGGTCCAGACCCCAGAAAGGATCCATGAAATACAATTTGAATGATTGCATAAAGTTGACTAACATGCTTCTTATGACCAAACTACTTTAATTTTAACTACTTTTCTTGTTCTTTTCTCCTGACTGGATTACTTGTACCCTAATGCACAGGTAGTCATATGAATGGTCAGGCTCCATCACAGCCCCATCAAAGAATTAAGACAATTTATAGGCATGAATTGAGACCTTTCATATGCCAAGCTCGGAGTGTGGCACAGGAAACACAGAGCTGTGAAGACAGGCATGGCCCTGGACTTCAGGGGGCTCACAGCCTGACCACGAAGACAGGCCCTGACCAGCAATTCTCAAAGTGCTGCTGTTGGTAAAGCGTCAGGAGCAAAGGAGAAATGGATACAAAGGGGGGCACTTTGCTGAAATGGGGCTGATGGACACAGAGGTAGTAGCAGGTGGAAGCCCTGGGTTGGAGACCATGTCCCTGAGCAACAGGGCATATGCCATTAAGTTCTCATTCAGTTACCAGGCTTAAGGTCTCAGGAGGAGCATGAGGTTCCAGCTTCCAAACGGTGATGCAGAACAGAACTGCCACAAGTGGCCACATCAGCACCCAGTGCATAGCTTGAGGGGCCACTGTGTGCATAGACTCCATGGCCTCAGCTGGGTGACAGCAGCAGCAGCTGTGTGCTGCCAACATAGCCAGGGGGATTGTTCTAGGGTAGGGCATGGAGGGAGAACACAGTCCAGCTCCATCATGAGCACATGGCATGTGTCGTGGGTAGTCGTGTCTAAGAACCAATGATGACGACCTGGCTAACATTTCCTGGACACCTACGATGTGCTCAGCACTGTTGTGAGATAGGTGTCTATATCTTAGAACAGAATATTCATTTATATGCGTGTATTGATTACACACATATAATACAAATAGAAACATATCCATTTATTCTTCATAGCAACACTTTGAGGTAGGTACTGTTTTGTCCACATTTGACAGATGAGAAAACAGAGAGTTAAGTAGCTGCCAAAGGTCACATAGCTAGAAATGTGACTGGAGCACAAACTAGAGCACCTGCCTGCAGAGGCTGCAAGACCAGTGCCTTGGGAAAAGGAAAATGGTTAATTCCCAGAGACCTAAGTAGTCCAGCAGAGAGGAGCTCATAGAAGCATCCTCTCTGCCCCAATGATTCCAGGACCAATACCTTTTGGTGTTGCTGTTTAGCCTGAACCCACAGGCAGCCCCTCAGGGATCAAGGCCACAACAAACCAAATTCTAGAACCACCAGTTGCTGAAACAAAGGCTGTCAAACAGTGGCCTCGGTAGATCTTGAAAACTCAAATAATCTATACCACCCAGATGCTCCTGAGCAACAGCTGGGGTGGAGGCAGCTGCAAGAGATTGACAGACGCTCCGGGCAATGCCAAGATACTGGACGCTTCTGACTTGGAGGCGATATGAGTCCAGCACTGATCAGCTGTCCCAGAAATCAAATTTGGGACACAAACATCTAGCCTGTATTAACCTTTTATTTTTCCAAATTGCAGCCTTAATCTCTTTCCATCGGCTTACTTATAATTGCATCAGAGACCCCACTAACCTATCATTATTCCTCTTGAAGTCCCCAAGGCAAATCATTTGCATGCTTTCTGATTGGGGCCCCTGTTAGTTAAGTGGGGAAAAGGAAAAAACCTTTCTCATCACAGTGCCAGGGGAATTTGCAGGATTCCTGCACTTTGTGCTTTGAAGACATTATTTCCCTCAAACAGAACTTGCTTCTTGATCGTCAGGATGCAAAGGATGTAAGAGAAGAGGGGAAACCGAGGTTGGTCACTGCATTGTTGCTTGTGTTTCTCATTCATTCATTTATTCACCAAATAATCTTTGAGAACCTACTGTGCATAGGCACTGTGCCAGGGCTGAGGAGTTGGCACTGAGCAAAGCACAGCTCCTGCCCTCGAATAGCTGGTGGTTGTTAGAGCTGTGGGTCTGCCGGTCTCAACAGCCTGGGTCCAAGCCCCAGGCTAATTAAATTAAATATCTGTAAAGGACAGACCCCAATCAATGTTTGTTTCATCTTTCCCAGTTAATTCTGAGACCTAGAGAATGTGGAGAACTACCAGTTTGGAGAGGATGAACTCCCCCTTGTCTCTGCCCTGGGTCCACTCTGTGTTCACTTCATCACAATCATGCAAGACCAGGCACCATGGGCAGGAAAGATCCTTGTCTTCTCTATGTGAGAATCAGGTGGTTGTTGGTAGCTTCTCTGTAACTGGAACTGGGACTTTGGGATTGGAAGGCTGATTATAGAGGTGAAGTCATCACCTGGTGAGCCAGCTCAGTTCAATATTTGGTTTTCCTGACTCCATGCCCTTTGAGGGAAGGATGAACATGAATCTCTGCCTTCTCTGTGCATAGCCAAGAATGGACACCTAACAAGTAGTCAATTAAAAAGTGAGGATGATAATAGACACCTCTTGTTTTTATTTACCTGGATCCCTTCTTCTAAGAATTTTTCTCCTCCATTTGGTGACCCTCTCTTCCTTTTTTCCCCAAATCCATGTCATTTGAGTAGAGCTGACCCAAAGCTCTTGCCTTCAAAAGGTGACACCTTCCTGAGATCAGGTCAATGTGTCACACTATACATGTGCACTCCTTTCCTGTGACCGAGGCCAAGACAATCAGCATTCATTGCTAGCCATTTTGTGGAGCAATCCACCATCTTTCTCACCTATGGCTACCAAGATGGCAGGTGGCACATTGCAAGCTGTTGCGGGTCTTCCCAGCTTTTGATTTAGGCCTATTTAAATCAGATTTCACCTCTTGTTGTTAAGAGGGCTCACTAATACAGTGGGCACATGAATGCATTCTCTGCTCCCTTATTTTTTTTATTTATTTTTCTTTTTTTAGAGACAGAGTCTCACTTCATCACCCTCAGTAGAGTACTGTGGCATCACAGCTCATAGCAACCTCCAGCTCTTGGGCTTAGGTGATTCTCTTGCCTCAGCCTCCCAAGTAGCTGGGACTACAGGTACCTGCTATGATGCCTGGCTATTTTTTGTTGCAGTTTGGTCGGGACCAGGTTCAAACCCAACACCCTCAGTATATGGGGCTGGTGCCCTACTCAGTGAGCCACAGATGCCATCCTTTCTCCCTTACTTTTGTATAAGAAATCTGTAGGAAACAAGCATGGCTTCTTCCCTTAGGGTGACTGAGAAGGGCTAGTAAGGATTTGGCAATAGCTGAAAGCTCTGACATGTTTGTTTGATGCAGCTTTTCTCAAAACATGCTCCACAGAATGCTAAATTTTCTCATGTTAAGTAAGTTTAACAGTTTAAACTTGCCAAAATGTCAAAAAATGCCATTAGGGCAAAATTTCCTCGAGCCTTTTGATGTTGATGTCAGTGAGAACTGTAAATCTCTCCTAAGAACTGAAGCACGTGTATACTACACTTTCCCAACTTATGTGAGCACAGGACTCCTTCTGACCTGCATCTCCTGGGACTAGAGTTTTGGAGGAAATGTCATTCTAGCCGCAACCTAAAGAATGTTCTTCCCATACTTGGAGTACCCCTCAACACCCTCCTCACCCCCCAGGCCCTGTCCAACTTCCACTCAAGTATCATACCTCAGCCTAGATATTACTTTCTTCAAGAAGTCTTCAACACTACTGCGGCCACCACCCCCAACCTCAGATGCAGCTGTTACACCTGTAATTCGCTCTCTTAGACGCTAACTTCCACTTGCAGAGTATGTTCCAGATGGAATTGTGTTATCCACACATTTGCCACTCAGAATTGTGGAGGTCAGTCAGTCCACAATTTGACCCTCAGCTGCCTTCACCGACTGGAGTCTATGCCCATGTGTTGCCGCTTCCCATGTGAACTCATGGCTGGTCTTCTGTGATGGATAAAATGCATCCTATGAAAGCATATGACTCCCAAGGTTAGGGCATAAAAGGCATGTGGTATCTGCCTTCAATTTATGAATTGCTCTCTAGAAAAGCCAGACACTACGCCCTAAGGACACTCGAGCATCCTTGTGAAGAGGGGCTCAGACACTAGCAAACAGCTACTGCCAACTTACTAGCCCTGTGAATAAGCCATCTTGGATAGTATCCTCTAGCCCTGATTAAGGCTTCAGAAGAATGCAGCTCAAGTCAACATCTGACCATAGTCCAGTGCGAGGCTATAATTAAGATCTTCCCACCTGATCTCTTTTTGAGCTCTGACCCATGGGAACCATGAGATGATAAATTCCTTGAAGGCCAGAACTGTGAATTGCTTACTATGATATCACATCCTCCCCCAACATACACACATATGTGTCTGCACACACACTGCACGGACCATAATTATTAATATAGTGCTGCAGCACAGAAGGCACTCAGTAGTTACAATGGATGAACACCAAATTCATAAATAAAATAAATTGCCTATATATGCATATATACTACATACATACACATGGATAGACAGAGAGAGAGACATATCTGCATATAAACATATATACAAATTATAAATATACACAAGTACAGGGGGCCTGGGTAGTAATTTGTATTATGAAATAAAAACAATGAACCATTTCTTCTAAGTCCCTGGATAATTATGATCTTGTAACAAATATTTCAATATTTCCCTGTGACTATAGCCCCAAACTGGGAAATCCAGGACACCTGGCTTTAACATTACATCTGCGTGATTTTTGTTAAGTGACAACCTCCCTGCGCCTCAGCCTTCTATGGTAGAAAACGAAGGAGTTTGACAAAGTGTTTTCAAAGTCCATTTCAGACTTTGAAACCCCAACAAGCTTGGTGGACTTCTTGTATCAGCGCACCAGGGTGGGAATGGAACTCAGCTGGGCTGACACAGGGTTCTTTTAAGGCGGTGCCGAAGGAATAAAGCCCAAGTCACCTGCTGAAGTCTGGACTTCTCCCCTGTTCCTCTCCCACTGTTTTTAGCTCTGAATGGGGCTGAGCAGTGGGGCCCCAGTCTGCAGGAAGTGACAGAGCCCTGTCTTTCAGTTTCCAGTCTCACCTGACTCCCAGGATTGTTTTGGTGGAGCTGTTGGTGGCCTTTGTTCTTGGAGATGGTGATGGTGGTGTCATCCCCAGCTCTGGGAGCTCTCAGACTCAGAGTCAGTCCTCAACGAACATCTCTTGCCAATGGTCTCACATCGTCAACTCTGAACAGATGCAACAGCTGCTTTCTAAGAACACAGTGTAGCTTTTAGGCAATCTGCCTAGAAATTCTTTTCCACTGAATTCCTGGAAGAGGCTGCTTGATTTTCTCCACACTCAAGATGCAGAGGAACAAGCCAGAAAGCCAAGAACAGCCACACACTGCACCTGAGAAAATCGTGTCTGCACGACACCAGCTGACGTGGGTGTGGAAAGGGCTTTTCCACGAGGATTTTGTAAAAGAAACACTGTGATTCTGACTCAAGATTATGTTCAGGGGTAGGGTCAGCATTAGAGTTGGAAATATGATCTCTACTGAGTATTTACCACACGTCAGACACATTACATTTATATCTTATTTAATTCTTATATGAGTCCTGAAAGGTCTGCACAAGTTTAATCCCTCTTCCAATTCACAGAACATTAGGTAGAGCACACAGAAGTGTCTTATCCTGGTCTAACACTTCCTTAACCACTGGGTTATCTTGCTGCCTAAACAAAGTCAGTGAGAATGTGAGTGTGGCATAGAGGAAAGACTACAAAAATAAACACAGTCTGGGCGGCACCTGTGGCTCAGTAAGTAGGGCGCCAGCCCCATATACCGAGGGTGGTGGGTTCAAACCCGGCCCCAGCCAAATTGCAACATCAACAACAAAAAAATAGCTGGGCATTGCAGTGGGCACCTATAGTCCCAGCTACACAGGAGGCTGAGGCAAGAGAAAAAATAATAATAACTAAATAAACACACTCTGTAATCCCAGTATTCTGAGAGGCTGAGGCGGGTAGATCACTTGAGCTCAGAAGTTCAAGACCAGCCAGAGCAAGAGCCAGACCCCATCTCTAAAAATATCCAGGTGTTGTGGTAGGTGCCTGTAATCTCAGCTACTTAGAAGGCTGAGGCAAGGGAATCTCTTGAGCCCAGGAGTTTGAAGTTGCTGTGAGCTTTGATGCCATAGCATTCTACTCAGGGTGAGAAAAATAAATAAATACATACATACATTTTAGTGCAGGCGTTAGCAAAGTATAGCCTATGGGCCAAATCCAGTTTTTCAACAGATTTTATAAATGCACTTTAGCTCAAACAGTGATGTGCTCATTCACTTACATACCCAGTCGAAGCTGCTGTCCCAGGACCATACTCAAGTTGAATAGCCTGACAGAGACTGTGCTTCACAAGCCTGCCATGTGTATCATCTTGGCCTTCAGCAAAAAAAAAAATTGCTGACTCCTGTTCTATGTGGCCGTGGTTGTATACAAAGCATTATTGTAACTACATAATCCCAGGCTAAAAAGATATAATCAACTTTTCTAAATATCCATGCGTAACAATAAAAAGGAATTTGAAAATTTACAAAATAATATCCACAATAAAACATCTGTTTACAGGACAAAGTGGATTGAGATTGTTTTTGTGTTCTGGAAATCATTTAAAAAGCCAAAACCAGCAGTCAAAAGAAAGCAGACATTACGTGGAGAGCTGCCCTGAGAAAGTCTGCAGCGCTGGGAGGGGTGGGGAACCTGCAGCCTTCTGATCTCAAGATTGTTCTTTTGTTTTTAAGACTGTTCTTTTTTAAGCACTAAAGGAAGCAAGAAAATTTTCTTCATTCTCTGCTTCACCCCTTTAATAAAAATATTTGTTACATAAAATTTGGATTGACTCAAAAGGCCACACTCCAGGAGCAGGAAGGCCACGTGTTTTCTTAAGGCAGAATTCCCTACCCCTTAGCTGTCACTGTAACCCATTCTGTGGGGACATTTGAACCAGTCACTCGCACAAAACAGGAGACTGATGAGGCTGAATGGGCATCATCCTTCCTCCACCACCAGGGCAAAAAGCCCTGCCTTCAGGGGTGTCCAACTTTCTTTGTCTGCCACATTTTGGAAGAATAAGAGTTGTCTTTGGGAATACATTAAGTAAACAAACACTGGTGAAAGCTGATGAGCCAAAAAAAAAAAAAAAGGATCCATGCATAATTTTTGTGATATCCAACACCACAGATAAGCAAAACAGGCCTTGAAAAATCTGTATGCAGTCCCGTGGGCCACAGGTTGGACATTCCGGAAACATAATGTGTTCAGTTGAATCATTTCATCTCAATTTATTGTGCAAGAAAACCATCTCATGACAATAAATGGAAAATTATGTCTCACTTTCCCTAAATAGAAAATATTATATAAATATAGCAATGTGATTAAATTCCAGGTAGATAACCTGTCCTCCCAAAGCTCTGTTCCTAAGTCCTCATGTATTTTCCTTTAGAAAGACAGAAGCAAAAGTTGGAGAAGTGTTAAGAACTAATGCGAGACTGAGAATTTCTTCAGATGAACAGAAAGAAAATTTGAAAGGAAATAACTCTCACAACCATTGCGAGTATTCTCAACAGACATTTCGGAAACACTGAAACCAGACAGAATCTAATTTCATGAGAATTCCAAGGCCAAGTCAGAGGTAGAGGAATAAAAAATGAGAAAGATTTCCTGCTAAAATGGACTCAATCCCTGTAGTGTACTTGTTAGAGTCTCTTGCATAACACACACTTGATCAATGTTTGCTGACCTCAGTGGAAACATCATTGTGCACTAGAACTTGAACATCAGTCAGACCTGAGTTTGCATCCAGATTACCGTACTTTGTGTCACTTTGGGCAGGTTATACATCCTCTCTAAGTCTGTCTCCCATCTTTTGAATAGAACAAGCAGGGATGATTAACACGAGCTATGACACAGAATTAAACAGAGGCATCAGAGAAAGTAAGTGTCCAACATATGGCTCGCACCCAGGAAGATAGATCTGCTTCCTCTCTCCCTGTGTCTTCCCATCTGGAATTGATCTATCCTGCTTCTGAAACGCCTCAGCACTACCTATATCTGTTCTTGTAGCACTCAACAAGTGAGTCTGACTGTATCATAAATTTGAGAATGATTTCCGTTTTTCCTGGGACCGTCAGAGACATTCAGAAACCTTTTTCCTATAAGTTCCACAAAGTGCCCAGCTACCGTTTTGAGTTTTGTATTAATAGTTACGGCCTGAGGGTCCTTAACTACTACCGAAGCTGACTTCTACCTAATGGAAAGAGCTTCTCAATCAAGTCTCATCGAAGAAAAGAATATCTGTGCTAAAGCTTCCCCTTGTGGTGACCTGTATCTCACTCAGATGGCCAGGCTTTTCTGGCCCATGACAGTGAGACTTCTACTAGGAGAGGCTGAGAAACTGAGTCTGCACATCAGTGAGTCTGTGCTTCATTCACAGAGCAAAATAGCACAGTGGGTGGGGTCCCAGACTGTCCCAGCTGAGCCCCAGTCCTGCCATTCAGTTCCTAGGAAACCTTCAATGAATTACTTAACCTCTCTCTGATTCGGTTTCCTCACCTTTAAAATTGGAGTAAAACAATGCCTATGGTGTAGCATGGTGGCAGAATAAATCTTAAGCACGTTAATGTTTGTAAAGAACTTAAAACAGCCCAGCATATAATCGCGCCTCTAGCCTCTCCATAAATATTAGAATTTAATGAATTCTAAGAGCTTGAAATAGAATGTCTTGTTTTTTTTGCATCTTTAAGCTAAGCATAGAACTGGAGCTGATGTTTATATGTGTTCTATATCATTTAATACTCAAGATAATCTTTAAGGTCAAAACTTTATCCCCATTGTAAAGGAAGGGAAACTAAAGCCCAGGAAGATTAAGTAATTTGCTCAAGGTCACAGATTTAGTAAGTGGAGGGAGTACCTTTGGGTAGAGGTATGTTCGATGCCACAGTACTTTTTGTTTTTCTTTGCATTTAAATTTTGTCTCCTGTGTAATCCAATGGTCCTGCCAGAGATCAACCCCTGCTTCTTGGGTCACGAGAATAATTGGTCCCTATCCTCCTCAGCACACCCTTTCATGTGTTTGCCAGAGGCTGAGCACCTCACCTGCCTCAGCCTTCTCTACCGACTCTCACACTCTTCGTTCTCGACCTCTTCACAGAACTCTCACTCCTGCAACATTTTACCAGTCTCTGTTTCCCTCCTTTTAACTGGTTCCAGCCCCTCTGCCCTTTAAGTGGGGGTGTCCAGGATCGAAGGCTGTTGTCTGCCATGAGGTTCTGAAGCCACACCAGCATTGTGCTGTACGGTCACCTGGTGCATCATGAACAAGTTTCTCACTGACTCCAGCAATGGAGAGGTGTCAACTGGGGGCTCTGGGTGACCAGAGAAGGCAACCTTCAAGAAATGAGGACAATGTCACTTAATAAGGCAGTAGCAAGCAAAGTAGATAAACATAATATGACCTGTGCAGTAGTGTGAAAATGGAGCTCATCTCCTTGCATCGAAAGTATTATACACCAAATAAGCATAAGGCAGGGTCTAGGTGTTAAGATAAGTAGAGTGGAGACACAAAAAAGAATAAAAGATCCGTTCCTTGGAGATGGAAGTTCTGCTCTTTAACCCTGGAGCCACTAGCTACGTGTGGTATTGAGTGCTTGAAATGTGGCCAGGTTGCATGTGTAAAATACACACTAGATTTTGATGACTCAGTTTTCAAATTTAAAAAAAATACATTAACATCACACTAATTTTTACCTTAATTACCAACTGAATTAATAAACTGATAAGCTTTTAGACATATTGGGTTAAATATGTTATTAAAATTATTTTCATCTGTTTCTTTTTGCTTTTAAAAGATAAGTCAGCTAGAAAATCTAAAACTATATTTCTGTTGGAGAGCACACTGGTCTAGTTCGCAAGATAGGCATGGAACCAGCATACAGGACATGTCAAACTACAGCACATGTTTGACTAGACACAAGTCTCTCTCATCAGAGGGTGGGAGAGATTCGCGGTGGGGAACACACAGCAATCTTGTATTTACAAACTTCACATCATTCCCACAACATCCATTTGCTACCAAGTTTATAAACACTCTTTTCTCATTATTGCCTGTGTGTATCCTCAGATCTGCGAATAAACTCACCTGTCACTTTATATTCCCCCACTACCACCTTCAAGAACTCAGTACAGTTGAGTAAATTCGTAGGCACACCAGGAATTCCTGTAGAAGTAAAGGGATCCCACATCAATTTATCCAGAACCCATTTTACATACGCCATTATCCACGTGGGCAAGTATCCAAAGTAGAGAAAGGTTATTGATGTGAGCGTGGAAAGATAGAAAGACACAGACATCATCAACTGGAGACACAGGGGCATTGATTACTGACTACACACATGGCTGTCAGCCAGGTTCTTTATATATAATATCTGACATAAACCTCAAACAAGCCTATAAAAAAGCTAAACTTAGCCTATTTTACATAGGAAGAAACTGAGGCCCTCTCCAGATTTTGTGACTTCCCTAATTTAACAGAGTTAATTAGAGGGCAGTGCTGGGAGGAAAGGTCGGGGGACCTGACTTCTAAGTTCAGGGATTTCCCTTTATGAGGCACCTCTGTGCAAGGATTTCAGTTTCCACTTTGAATAACATCACTAACTTTTGTACAAGTAATTTGTCTGAACATTTGTAAAAATGTGCTGTGCGAGTACTTGCATCTTCTCTGCAAGAGGAAAACCAGCGGGGTACAGGTAACATGACTTTGCTCCCTTCTTCATTCAGGGGCCAAAGAATCTCTCTTTTGGAACTCCCAATGGTGGCTTAGGCCGCACGTTCCCACTATTTAACCTAGGACTGGAAACCAGCCAGTGGAGAAGGGAGAGGAAGAATATTTTTGCCTTTACTGCAAGAACTTTCCAAGAGCTATTTTTAGAGCTGAAAGTGTTGACACCAGGCTGTCAAAAGGAGAACAGGGAAGGACTCTAATATGGAAATATTTTAAACTCTGTGTTTGACAACTTATACTAGGTGGCAGAGGCTCAGACTGCGTAGCTGACTGTGTGCTGGCTGGCTCATTGGTGGCCTTGTCAGCGCAAGAATCCCATTTGACAAAAGATGTGGGGCAGGGATTGCTAGGGCTCACATCCTGCCTTGCCACATGACACTGAATAAACCAGGTTCTCTGTAACTCGGCTTTCTCATCTATAAAATAAGCACAATAACAGTCCTGGCCTCGTGGAGTTGTTACGAGGTCTAATTCAAGTTCATATACATGTAACGTGCTTTCAACAGTGTGAGAGGGAGCTATGGTTACCAGCAAGTATAATGAGCTCTCCCAACAGATAGATGTGTTCCATATCCTCAACAAAGATAGGGTAAAACAACGATAACACTGCCACAAAGGACATTCTCTTCCCACTGAAGCCAGGAAAGGAGGCTTTTTTTTTTTTTTTATGTCTGCATTAAGCCGGGAAAGAAGTAAAACAAATTGAGAGACTAAGAAAGATAAAGTAAGGACAAAAAGCTTAGAAGTGAAAAAGAAAAGGAGTTACTAAGAATGTAAACTTTACGTAAGATTGGTTCTCACCTGTCCTAGTTAACACGACCATAACCTTCCTTCATCTCTGACCCCTTAGGTTATTTATGCCATGCTTTGAAGAAATGTGTTAGATATGTCCTTTTTGTGTAACAATTTTAAAACTGTAATTTTGTGAGTTATCTAGAGATGGGAATAACTGCCCAACTGAGCTCCTGAGACAATTTAAAGTGCCAAGTGATTTTGAGTTGATAGAACTCTACTCTGAGGAATAGTGAGCTAGTGTGAATTATACAAATTTCTCAGTGGGTTCTTTAGAATGCTGAAGCCATTTAAATCTATTACAAAGCCCAGGCTGCAATGGAGTGTCAGGAACCACTACATCTGGAGCGATTTCTCTTTTCCTGATTTGTCAAAAGGAGCTCAGACTTAGAGCTAGGAGTCCTTGTAGCCCTGGACAACCATTTTCAGATAGATGGTGTTATGACTCTAAGCTGCAGCAATGTAATTTTCAATAAAAATCTGCATTGAACAAGCTATTTTCTTATACAGTAACTTTGTATTATATCTCACTTGTCTCTTTGTGCTTGCGAGAAAGATAAAGAAAGGAAAGAACAAAAAGAAATCACGTTGCCGTGATAGTTTCCTCCAGATATGTTCATGCTCCATTTGTGTGATTAGAGCTCAATTGTCCAATAGGAATTTCTTAAATGAATCTCCACCACCTACATCCATCACAGTCTGGCTGTAGAATGTTCACTGAAGCTAAGAGCACTCACTCCTTCTACAAGGTTTGTGGATTAGGTCTCCACCTCCCATTAGTGCTCCTCCTCCTCCTCACTGACAGCTACAAAGAAACAGAAGAAGCTGTTGTGGTTCCCAGTCAAACTTTGAGGTCTGGATTCCATCATCTCATCACTCTGAGATTCTGAGAGAAGTTACTTCTGCAAGCCCCAGTTTCCTCATCTGTAAGATGGTATTCATGAGAATATCCACCTGCTGAGGTTGTTGTGATGATGCACAGAGGAGGATACAGGAAGAAGCTACATTACAACCTTGTCCCTGCCCCCATCCATCCTGAGCCCATCACGTTCTCTTCTCATGTTCTCACTGGGGAGGACAGGATACTGATAAGCAATGCGAGCTGGCCAGATGCCTTGGACATTCTGATAGCTCATTACCTTGCAGAGAATGGAGGTCACCCAGCATTCCCCAAGGTCTGCCCCAAGTGAGGAACACAAAAATATGAATGTTGAGCTCAGGAAGGATGGGGGAAGGAATAACTTCATAATATAGCCTTCTTTCCTGAATCTCTTCAGTAAATATTTATGAGGCTCCTACGTATCAGTTTACTACATTGCAAATCCTTCCACAACTTAGTGACTTACAAAACATCCACCGTTTATTTAGTTCATCGTTCTGCAGGTCAGCAATTTTGGCTGTCTTTGAGGGTAGTATAGTATCTTATGTGTGAATAGCTCTCTATAAGCAAGTACCAGAGGGCCTCGTATATGGTAGGCATTTGAGAAGGTAGTTGATTAAATTTAATAAATAGAAAAAATGAATGATGATCTAAAGTCTCCTTTGTTCAATTTGTGAACAAGACATATTGACATGATTGCACCCATTTAAGCAAATGTATGTTCCCTATTGAGTCCCAAGATCTATAACAATCCCTGGCAAATAGTAGGGCTCATAAATATTAAATGAATGAATTCTCTTTCCAGAATCCAGCCCTTCTCGTCACCTTCTCTTCTACCCCTCCACCAATGCCACCATCGTCTACCAACTTGTGCCTCTTTGTGGTCTGCCCTCAGAGCAACAGCCAAAGAAACCTATAAAATTATAAGTCAGATTGTGTCACTTTTGTACTGAAATTGTTTCACTCAGATTAAAAGCTGAAGCCTTTGCAGTTCCCCATGTGGCCCAGCACTTCCTGGCCCCCACTTCCTCTCCTGCTCATCCTGGTCTATGCTCACTCACCCCCTCCTCTCCAGCCACACTGATCTGCTTCCTATTCTGTGAGCCCTCCAGCCTCAATTTCTCGTGTTGTAAAATTCATTTTTCCCTATGCCTTGAAGGCTCTTCCTTACCTTCAATCCTTGCCCCAATATCATATACTCAGTGGGGTTTCCCCCAAACTCTATTTAAAATTGCAGCCCCTTCTTTCCTGCCTTATTTTCCCCATAGCCTATTATCTCCATCTGGGACACACTATATTTCTTTCATCTGTTTCATGTATCACCTATATCCCCCCAACTAACATATAAGCTCCCTGTAGGCAGGAATTCTTTTTTTTATTTGAGACAGAGTCTCACTATGTCGCCCTTGGTGGAGTGCCATGGCATCACAGCTCACAGCAACCTCAAACTCTTGGACTTAACAATTCTCTTGCCTCAGCCTCTGGAGCAGCCGGGACTACAGGTGCCCACCACAACTCCTAGCTATATTTTTGTTTCAGTTGTCATTGTTGTTTAGCTGACTGGAGCCAGTTTCGAACCCACCAGCCTTGGTGCATGTAGCCAGCACCATCACCACTGTGCTATGGGTGCCGAGCCTAGGCAGGAATTTTTATTAGATTTTTTACTGCCAACTCTCCAGCAACTAGAACAGTGCTGAGCCCAGAGTAGCCAGCCCCTCAGTATGTGACTACTGAATCAAGTCATAACATGCTCTGTGAGAGGTAGACATGTCCTCTGGTGACATGTCTAAATCTTTGCAATTCCACTTGTAAGCATCCGTTCAAGAGAACAAAAAAAAAATTGTCCACACAAAAATTTGTGTATTAATATTCACATCAGTATTCATTATAAAGGCATAAAATGAAAACAAGTCAAGTGTCTATCAGCTGATGAATGCATAGTGTGTGGTATATCCCCACAATGGGACGTTACTCAGCCATGACAAGGAATGGAGAATTGACCCATGCTGCATCAGACGAACCTTGACGACGTTAGACTACGTGACAGAGGCTGTCAAAAAGAAACACACACACACACACACACACACACAAAAAAAAAAAAAAAAACCTCATAACGCATGATTCCATTCATCAGAAATGTTTAGAACAGGCAGATCCATGGGACAGAAAGCAGATTAGTGCTTCTCAGGGCCATAATGGAGTAGGACTGAGGGATGGTTGCTAAAGAACATGAGTTTCTTTGGGGGGGGTGAAAATTTTCTGGAATTAGGGGTGATGGTTGCCCAATTATACACTTAAAAGAGGTTATTTTTAAGATATATTAATTACATCTAATTTTTACAAAATAAGGAAAGTTGCAGAGACAAGAAAAGGAAAAATTAAATTCAATATGACCCACGTAATCACAGAGATTAATTTTCAAACCAGGGTCTCCCAGCTAGCTAGAGATGGAATCAGGGCTTGCACTATTTATTCAAACAGTCACGGTCTCAGCCTCTATTTTGTCTTAAGCACTGCTTCTGTCTTCTAGCCGCTAGTGTCTCAGAGAAAGAATTTTGAACATGGACTTTATATTGACCAAGGCAATGAGGACTGCTGAGAATTGAGAGGTACACAGACAGACAAGGCTTATTTGTCCTGGGGTCCCACTTAGTAGACAAACGGTGCAGTAGTCAACCTTTACCTACAGGGGATTAGTTCCAAGCCCCCAGAGGGCTCCTGAAGCCACACGTAGTACTGAACTCTGTGTACACTAGGTTTCTTCCTGTGCACCACTATGATAAAGTTGAATTTATAAGTTAAGCACAGTAAGAAATTAACTACAACTATTACTATAATATGATAATATTATATAATAATATAACAATATGCTTTAGGGCCATTACTAAGAAAAATAAGGGTCACCTGAACACAAGCACTGCAATATCTCAGCAGTCAATCAGAGATACTTCCTGACTGACTGGTGGGTACACACAGTGGTACAATCATCCCGCAGAATGGTGTAGGACAGAGTGGGACAGTGGGACATTCCCTCGTGCTACTTAGAACGGCACCCAATTTAAAACTTATGAATTGTTCATTTCTGGAGCTTTTCTTTTACTATTTTTGAACCACAGTTGACCATGAGTAACTGAAACATGGGTAGGAGAGGCAATGGAGTGGGCATCTAACTTGTGGAAGGCACCACTCTAGGTGCTGAAGGCAGAGCTGGGGGGAGACAGGCATCCTTGCCTTCCTGGAGCTTGCTCTCTACTGGAGGAAGCGTGGGAATAACAGACAGCAAAGAGGAGTGAGGGTGAGAATCAAGGGGACGTGGGGCAGCCGCTGTGTCAAGCTGTGAGAAATGTCATGAGAGCTACAATCAGAGTGAGGGCAGAAAGCAACTTTCCTGTTTCTGCCCACTGTCTTACGGATTAACTCCATTTCTCCCCTGGACCCCTGAATGCACTCTCAGTTTCCACAGTTTACCGGCAGCCAGTGCTAGATAGTAACATCTCCAATCACTTTTGGCCACCATAACAACCACCACCAACACTCTCCCCTCAATGGGTATCATGCCTAAGTCAGAGCGATGATTCTGCCCTGGACCACATTCAGAGTTGAAATCTCTCCCCTCTCCTAGACTCAGGGAAGCTGCAGTTCCCAAGCATTTAAAATGTAGAGTGGATTTTTTTTCTATATATTTTAGCCCACCTTGCATTTCTGCTTTATCTTCCCCAGATGGTAAGCCCCAGCCCTTGAATATTTCAAGGTTAAGCCCATAGAAAGAGGAATTGGAGAAAAACGCTCGGGCCTATTCAATCAATATTGCCACTGTCCAGCCTTGGTGCTCTTTCCAGACCTGGGGGTGGTAAAGTCTGGCTCTTTCTCCCAAGAGTTACTTTGTAGGTTTCTTGGAATGTCCCTCCAGGAAGCTTCAACTGTTTTCCCAGGGGCAGTGTTATTTTCTCCAGAGTCCACCCTTAACTCGGCCCTGGCATGTGCTGATCCACCTCCCAGAGATTTTTTTGTTAGAGTCTCATTTTTCCTCCAGTAAAGGTATATGAGCTGCAGCTCATTCCTGCCCACAAGAAAGACCCCAGAGACCTGATTGCCACCACTAAGGAAAGTTCCTGCCACCTGTCACGGTCCTTTCCCTCTGCTGCACAGCCTCAGTGAGGAAACCACAGTGACAGTCATTTAGATTTCTCAGGAAAAATCAGGCTACAGCCCACTGAACTCCTTAAACTCCAGGGGATACATACCAAGTGGTCCTCAAAGCCTCTCGTGCTATGCAGAGTGTGGGAAAAAGTCCACAGCACTCCCAAACCCTTCCAACACGAAGCCCTGTCAAATGGGCTATTTTAAATCCTAACACAGTATTCTGCAAGGTTTTTCTGAAAAGGCCCTGATAGTAAATATTTTAAGCTTTGCAAGCAAAGTAGTCTCTGTGGCAACTCTCAACTCTTCAATTATTAAAAACAGAGGAAAAAAAGAAAAAGAAAACAGCAGTGTGCAATACTTAAGCAGACGGGCACGGCCGTGTTCCAGGGCAACTCTATTAACAAAAGCAGAGGTCGGGCAGGATTTGGGCTCTGATTTGCCACCTCACCCCCAACCTAAAGGTGAGTGATGGTCCAGGGCCCTGGTTTTCAATCTTCTCCATTGCAAGCCCTGTACAGACAGTCTAGCACTTCTCAGGGAATATAGACATTCCTGCCCTTCTGTTTATTCTGGCTGAAATCAGAGAGTCAGAAATGGCCTAATTTTAATATCCTGTTACACACATACTAGAAAGAAAGAATGACAAGTGACAAAACAAAAAGAGAGATTGGAAAAGAACATTTTAAGAGAAGTTGCTGTGTGTTAAGAATGAAATCCCCTTGGGTATTTCTGAGAGACCTGGTTGTGCAGGTGGACAGGTCCTTCCACTCAGATGTGGGATGGGAAGGTCCAAACCGCCCAACCTTGAATGAGATGGCTCAGGTTTTAATTTCCTCATTTATAGTTGTGAAAACCTAGTATCACAGAGATGAAATAACTGTCCTTTGGCCTCATAGCTAGTAAGCATCAGAACCAGGATTCCAGTTTCCCATGACTCCAAAATCTTTATGCAGATAAATGTATTCGTTTCCTGTTGCTGCTATAAGAAATTGCTACATGTGTAGTGGGGTAAAGTGACACAAGTTTATTATCTTATAGTTCTTGAGGTCAGGAGTCCAAAGGGATTTTATTGGGCTCAAATCAAGACATCAGCAGAGCTTTATTCCCTCTGGAGAATCTGGGGGAGACTCTGTTTTGTTTCTTTGTCTCTCCAGCTTCTAGAGGCCACCTGCATTTTTGGCCCATGGTCCCTTCTTCCAGGTTCAAAACCAACAGGGCAGCATCTTCTCACTCCTTTTGCCCCTTTGTTTCCATTGTCATGTCTGCCTGGCTCCCAGTCTCCTGCCTTCTCTTATAAAGATGCTATGATTACACTGGGCTCAATCAGATAAGCCAGGATTATTTCCTCATTTCAAAATTCTTGAATTATCACATCTGTCAAGGCTCTTTTGCCATGGAAGGTAATATATTCCCAGATTCCGGGACTGAAGATACGGGTATCTTTGAACGAGAGAGAGCATTATTCCCCCTGCTGCATTGTTATTATAACCCAAGAGTCAAATGAGACTATCCAGAGACAATGCTTGATGCCTAAAGGGAATCAAGACCAAAAGAGAACTTAAAGGAAGCATCTGAATGTAGGCTCAGAGGCAGAAGAACAAGGACTTGCAAAGAACTAGGAGAAGAAATAGGCAAAAATCCCAAAAGCCTGAGAGGAGAGAATTCAAAATTCTTGAGCCTCAAACTCAAATGATCCAAACTTGAGTGGGAGGCAGAAGGATGCCATCTACCCCAGTGACCATGGCAAGTAAGAGGTTTGAATGCAGGAATGGCAGCAGCACAGAAGCCACAGCAGGGTGCCAAGTTCACCAGTGTAATCACACTGGGCCCAGCCCAGCACCCTTCCAGCCCAAGCCCTCTGCTTGCTGCCTCTTACCTCAGCCAGTCTGTTCATACTGTGAAATGAGATTATTAGAACACAGAGAGCATTCAGCTGTCACTGGAATATAGTTCAAAAAGCCAAGAGTTGGCCTTGGAAACGCTGCTTCAGACAACAAGAATATTTTAGTGCAGGGGGAAATACATTCATGTGATGAAAGGTGTGGGAATCAGGAGTGGGAGGGAAGCAAGGATCCCTCGGCACCTCCCGAAGCCTCAGCATCCATTTTATTTTGTGTGGCATCATTGTCATTTTCTGACACTGATTTGTGACCAATGAATATTTAATCATGCTGGGGTTCTCTCCTCTCCTGCTCCTTCACTCTTCTGCTTTGAGCCGTTCTGAAGTTGTAACTTGCTCATCAGACACCAAACCCACACCTCCCCATCTCCATGCTGGGACCATGGTGTAGACTTCATTTTGGGGTTCTGAGCGACAGGTGGCTGATAAGGCAGCAAAGGAATGACTCCGAAAGATACCAATTGATGGAGACGTATGTTACCCCAGGGAGGATCACTAAGCACAGAAGTTGTTCGGCAGCTCCATCAAAGCACCTGCACACAGAGGCTGTTGCCCACGTCCTCCTTTCCATCAGGCTCACGGTCCGTGAGCTCCCTGCTGCACGCACTGATGCACACAAAATGTCAGGGATGAGCATACGCACCTGCCGAGTGATGGGGGGGGGCGGACCTTGGAAGATTGCTGGGGAAATCTTTCTTTCACCTCCACACAGGGGAGAGAGAATCCAACGTTCCTCTCCATGTGGGAAAGGAGAGAGGATGGTCAGCAGTGCACAGCCCTTCCCATGCACCACTCCACCTGCCCTCTGGCACTGGGCTATCTGGGCCCTACTTTTAGGTTTGTGGAAACTGGAGTTTAAAGAAGATGGGTAGGTCTCTGGGGTCCTGTGCCAAGTCAGGTCTGTCTGACTCCAGGACTGATGTGGGTCCTCGTTGGAGTCAGCTGCTTCTTCAGATCCTGAAGCACAAGGACTTTATCCCGTCTTGCTCTCCTTCTCACCGCCACCTCCCTCCCTGACCCAAGATGCAAGCATAGGACCAGGCAAGCTGGGCTGCTTCTCCATTCTGAACCATCAACTTTTCATCTGGAAAATGGCATTAAACACATACTATATGGCTCGATAAATTCCATTCCATGACATGAAAGAAGACAGACTCCAGGGACTGTGAATTTATGCCCCTGAGCATTGAGAGAGCTCGGCAGTGTGGTAGCCAGTTGATTAAGGAGATGTGGATTCGAGGCTCCATAGGACAGACATGCCACTGTGGGGATTAATCCTTGCTAAGTGTTCTTACTGTGCTTGGCAATTGCTTTGCACAGACTATCTCGTTTAGTAGGCGTGTGCATGCAAGTGCGTGCTTGTGTCTGCGTGTGTTTCTGTATGTGTCCATGTGTGTCTCTGAGCATGCGGGGGGCGGGGTTCATTCCCACCTGGGAAGACAGCAGGAGCAAAGGAACTGAGGTAGAAATGTGTGATGCATGCAGAGGACGCTAAATAATTGCATTTTTTTTGCTTAACAAAAGCACTGTGCTAGGCAGAGGAGAAACAGCAGGGAACCAAATATGGTCTAGAAAACAGACAGATGACAAACACAAATTGGTACTATGATAACCTGATAAAATTATGGAGTTAAACAGTGGGAGCACCGAATCACAGAACTGCCGGGAGCTGACCTCATCTAGGGGGCTGGGGGAAGCTTCCCTGATACAGCATCAGCTGAACAACAGGGAGCAGAAAAGCAGGACAGATGTGAGTTCAGCAGTGACTCCCCAGGGAGGTGAGTCCATGTGTGTAGTCGCCATGGCATCAGGGTGAAACCAGAAGCAAAGAGCTAGGCTGCGGCCTCATAGGGAGCCAGCAGACACAGCATCCATCAAACAAGACCCAAAGCAGAGTGGAGACTGGAAATTCCAAGCAAGGACCAAGAATGTAGGCCTCCCAGGAGGGTGCCAGGTTTACCAGTCTAATCACAGGGCATTTGCATAGCTGCAGTACTTTTTCCAGACACTTTGACCGCAGCGGATGTTTAACACTCATTCTCATCTCAGCGTCACAACAAACATAGGAAGGTGGGAAAGGCAACAAATATCCTGACCTGACCCAGAAGGGAAGGGGAAAGGGAGCTTGCCGGAAGGTACTCAGCTCCTGGATGGGCAGTGAACGTCCCATCCCCAGTCAAGACCCTGAGCACAGTCATCGAACAGGACCATACTGGGACTCCTGATACTTGTTTTCCAGTTAATAATAACCATATGAAGAACATGCACACAGTGTTTCACTCTGATTTTCAAAAGCACTTTCCATTATCTCATAGAAGCATCTCCACACCCTGTTAAAAAGACAAAAAACAAACAAATAAACAAAATCCCACGAGGCTCAAAATTATCATTTTCTCAGGAAAAAAAAAAAGAAGAAGAAGGAAAAAATAACAAATTGATAGGTCACAGAACCAGAAGTAAAAGAAAGAAAAAAAGAAAAGAAAAGAAAGCTGGTAACAGGGCACAATTAAGGAGCCAAGCGCTGGAGTGACAGGTGAATGGAGTCACAGTGAAGGAGCCACCAGCCACCAACAGGTGGGGGAAAGTGGGAGGCTTCCCGAAGGCCCTGGCATCTGAGCTAAGATGCAGTGGGTGAGTCAGGGTCTTCCAGGTCTGCAAAAGAGGCAACTACTTGTGACGAAGGCTATCTAGGCACAGACGTGGCTGGGCCTGACTCCTTGGGGGTGAGGCTGGGGAGGGTTCAGGAGGCTGCGGAGGAGCAGCAAGAGCGGCGCTGTCAGCAAGTGGTTGGCATATTTGGGTTTATAGTGTGGGAAACCCAGCCACGTGGAATTTAGGGTAAAAAATGGAGGGAGAGCCCAGAGGTGGGGAAATAGGTGAATTATGGGAAGGAAGATAGCATCTGAGAGAAGTCTGGGCCTACAGTCAAAGATTTAGTGACTCGCTGGATGAAAATACGAGAGGGAAGATAACGTAAAGATGACACGGAGCTTCTATCTTGACAGCCTAGGAGAACAGGAGAGCCATTGAGGGGACTCTTGCTTGCTGTGGACCCCACACGCACTATAGAAAGACAAAAGATACAGAAGCGCTTAGCACAGCAGCGGAGCTTCTCCGTGAATGGGAAAGTACTTATGATTTTCCACGCTCTGAGTAAGCATGTATTACATTATGCTCAGAAAAGGTAACATTATTTTAAAATCACTATTACTAATACCAGTTATGCTTCCAACAGCTACTACCACCATGTACTTTTATGCCACATGAATGTCCTTATCACCATTTTGTAGAGGAATAGTTGAGGCTCAAGGAAGTGAAGCAACCCTCAGGGACATACGTCTGTTAAGTGGCTGAATCATGGTGTGAACCCGGATCTGTTTGGTTCTAGAAGCTAAGCTCTGAAGGCTTGACACAGCCATGGAGAGGACCCGACAAGGAAGGAGATCTGAGAGAGGAGCTCATTAAGTTGAGCTCTGCGAGTCTAAAGTTGGCGGCATTGGGCAGAAGAATGGGGATGTCTCTGGGAGCTTGGGAGCTCCTCACTGATGTCTATTGGAGAACTGGTCACTCAGAGATGATCAGCAATGGCAATAGATTGATAGACAGCCAGCAGCGATTGATAGACACAGATGAGAAGATAATTGCCAAAGACCATTCGGTAAGGAAAGAGGAATCACAGGGGAAATGGAGCAGGATGCTGAGGAAGGGAGGACCTCCAGATCCTGAGGGTGAGTGGAGTGAAACGGCCTTCGAGCAGGGTCATGTAATGAGCTGGATACAAGAGTTTCTGCAAGTATAAACCATACTGAACCTGGTTGAGGTAGGAAGTATGAAACAGCCTTTCAAGACTGGACTTGATAAAGCTCAGTGAGAGAACCACTGGTACTTCACCAAAATGGTGGGGACGGGAGGGATTTTCCCCCTGAAGAAGGCGGGACCAGCTGAATGGGAGTGAGTAAGAGAGACAGAGTCAGGATAGAGAAAAAATAACCCAAAGCAAGTTCCTTGCGAAAATGGGAAAGGGGAGTGCCACACACTGGGAAATTCTTCTCAGTTTGAATCACCTGATTGTCCAGTTATAGATTTTATTGCTGTAAAACAAATCATTCGTTAAGAAAAATGTAATGTAAAATAACCAACATTTTATCGTGCACCTGCATCTGTGGGTCAGGAATTTGGAAATAGCATAGCAGGGTGGCTTGTCTCTGCTGCACAATATCTGGGGTCTAATTTAGGAAGACTCAAATCAGTACAGATGCCTCAAATGAGGGGACTGGAGTCACCTATTTGTATCTGGGTTGTTTGTTTGTTTTTCATTCATGCAGCTGATGCTTGGGCTGATTTGAAGGCTGGGCTCAGCAGGGTTAGTCCACGAACCTGACCATGTCCCATGTACCTGAGCCTTTTCACAGCATGGTAGGAGAACTTTGAGAGGGGCAATAATCCTCTGTGTGTCCTGTTTCTCTGAGAAAAAAAAACTGAAGTTCTGGAACTCTATGCTACTTACACAATCTCACAGAGCTTTATAATATCCTTTCAATTTTGTTTTAAAAAATATATTCATACCACATATAGGAAAAAATATCTGGAAGAAATACACTCTAAAATTTTAGAAGTAGCCATCTTTGAATGGTATAATTTTTATTGCCTTTTAAACCACCTATGCATTTTGTTTTATTTTTCAACAATGATTATGCATTACCTACATAGTAAAAAGCTGTTCTTGGATAAATAATTCTAAGCAGTTTAATAACCATTTGGATTTGGTTGTTTTCAGGACAAGCCCAAAGATGGCATCTCCTAGGGGGAGATGCCAACAAACACCTGCCAGGCATGTACCAAGAGTTTCATACTTGGACCTGTCTTGTCTAGGGCCTGTCTTGTCTAGGACCAGACATCATGTGTCTGCAGCTGGGCAGAGGAATGTCATTCCCTGAGGTGTCCTATAACCTGGCCAAGGCAGAGGCAGGGTGGACATCACTAAGCAGCGTGCATTGTGATTGGGTATCGGAGCTGTGACCAAAAGCCTCAGGTCAAGGACACCTGCATAACTCCCAACAAAGCCAGTTTGATTCTGGGCAAATGGGCTTTCTATCTTGTGAAACTCACCCAAGATTTTTATGAACCATTTCATACCTTAAACATATTAAGGGCATCTTGGAACACAACACGTCTCTCCTGAGATCACCCTCCCTCTTTATGCAGTTTTATGGTAGCATTTTTATTCATTTAAATGGAAAATAAGGATTCTAATTTAGGTTGAAATTTTTAAATGTCAAGTTTGAATTTACTTTAGATGAAGTGTAATCAAAATGCAGATTCAAATTCCACCTGCTCCTTCTGAAAACCAGGCCTGGCATTGACCTTATTCCTTTTCCATGAACACACATTCTTGTCCTCCCAATTCTCACCCCGCCCTCCTCTGTCAAACCCAAGTCAAGTAAAGCCAGCAGGTGAGCACTGTCTGAACTCATCTGCTGAGTTCACCCAGAGTCAAGTTAGCCTTGCTATGGAACATGTGGTTTGGATGAGGAATCGGAGACCAATTAGCTGAGCTGTTTTGGACAAGTCCTCCCTTTCCTCACCTGTCAAATGAGAAGAGGACAAGAAATTAGACAAGGTGTCTGTAAGACCTTTCTAGCCCTAAAGTCTATTTCTTCAAGTCACAGATAGAAACTTGTCCTTGTTACATCAGAGCTGCCCTTCCTCTGTCATCAGACAGCCACACACCCACAAATTACCTGCTGGGAAACATACAAACACACCTTCATACATATCCTGAGCCCACACCCCTGAGCACACAGCCCCACCCGGGTTCCCATCCAAGGAGAAACCTCCCGCACCTGCACCAGCGCAGTAGTTCCTCAGCCGCTGCTCCCTTTGGTGCACCAAGGCAGGAAGAGAGATATATCCCCATTGCTGCATCTCTTGCTTCTCACTATCTGGAAGTTAACCCTATTTATTCTACTTGCCTATTTAGTTATCCACACTGTCCACCAAACTCTAAATCCCCTGAGGAAAAGATCTGTGTGGTATTTTACTGAGTATTTTGGCTCTAGCAACTAGCTCCAAGTTTGGTAGAGAGGAGGTGAGTATCCTTGTCACCCCTCCCGCGCCATTCTTGTGGATTAAAGATGGCCATGCATTCTCTGACATTTCCCTCATTGAGAGGCAGGGTGTAGTTCCCCTTCCCTTCAATCTGGGCAGACAACCACTAACATTACTCTTAGTTTATAGATGAGGAAACCAAGGCTCATAAATGCAATGCATTCAGCCAGCAGGTGGCAAAGCCGGGATTGAAACTGAGGTCTCACTCCAAAGTCAAAGCCTTCTGTAACCACTGAGGTATCTTGATTCCTAGACAATGTTAGAGAAGGTGTGCATGTTTGTGTATATGCATGTAGCATAGAAAGAAAAGTAGAAAGACAAGTAGTTTCTAAAGCAAAGGTTGGCAAAGTACGGCCCACAACCAAATCAGGCTGTCATTGTAATGAATATTTTATTGAGATGCAGCCACGTTCATTCATATAGGTATTGTTTATGCCTACCATAAACATATTATTTCACACTATCACTGCCTAGTGGAGTAGCTGCAACAGAGGCTATGTGGCCTGCAAAGCCTGAAATATAGTAGGACCTCTGTAAGTTGACCATCCGAGGGACTGTAACAAACTGGCCAATATAGGGAGGTGATCAACAAAAGAACTAGGCCTTCTGTACTGATGGTGCATGTGGTACACAGCCTGTCTATTTAGGTCAACTTATGGAGGGGGTCAATGTAGGGAGGTGGCCAGCTGTGGAGATTCTACTGTATTTATTATCTGGTCCTTTACAGAAAGTTTGCTGATGCCTGTTCTAAAGGACAAAGATAAAAGATGACTCATATCCATTCAAAGGTAGCATAGGCCTCATTTTTCACAAGACTTGATATAAAGTTACCGACTTGTCCCAGTTTGCTTTCTCAGGACTTTCCTGGGAACTCCTCCCCCCAGTTCTGGGCACACTGGGATGGTTGGTCAAGCCAATTCTAGAACACATAGCACAGACGTGAGATAAAGGTGCTGTCCAGCAGCACCGGAAATGCCCCTAGTGTAGCATCCATGGCTGCCAGAGAGGGAATCAGGTGCTCCAGACCCATCAAGAAAAATTCCTAGAGAAAATTATAACAGCCTCTGTTTGTCCTGAGCCCCCCTTCTATTTCTGGAAAGGCACATACAAGGTCCTACTCATCTGCATTCCAGGGCAGAAAGATCACTACAATGATGGAAGCTTCTTAAGTCCCATTTTCATACTGAAAAAGGCTTGGATCTTTTTCTTTCTTTCTTTCTTTTTTTTTTTTTTTTTTTTTTTACAGAGTCGTGCTTTGTTGTCCTTGATAAAGTGCTATGACTCACATGATCCTCTTGCTTCAGCCTCCCAAGCAGCTGGGCCTACAGGTGCCCACTGCAACACCTGGCTACTTTTTAGAGATCAGATCTTGCTCTTGCTCAGGTTGGTCTTGAACTCATGAGCTCAAGCAATCCACCTGCCTCAGCCTCCCAGAGTGCTAGCATTATAGGTGTGAGCACTGTGCCCAGCCCTCTTTTTGCATTTTTTAAACTATATAACTTCCTATTCTCAGGGTGAATATGATAGAGTGGTGGGTGAAGTGTCTCTGCATATTTTTTCAGAAGCACCAACTTTTAGAGGTTTAATAACCAGCCTAAGGGTCCCCTCACCTTAGGGATTTGCATCTTGACGCACAGGGGGCCTACATAAATTAGAGTTGTGTGGACAAGCCATCTGTTAGCAAAATTACCTAACACAGTTCCAGACAGCCCTGGTGTGAGCTGAACCCGGGAGGAAAGCAGCCTGCAAAGGCATCTCTCCCCATGCCGTTGGCAGAGGGAAGCAAGAGCTGCCTGAGTAGTGTGAAGAACTTGCTTCTTGCCTTTCTTCTGGCCTGGGGTGATGAGCTATGAAGACACAGGGTTCTGGAAGGGTGGACTCAGCTTCTACAGCCCTGTACCAGCAAGAGAGAAAAGACTAGAACTGGGTCAGCAAACTACAGCAAACTGGGGCTGCTGCTTATCTTCATACAGCCCACAAGTTAAGAATGGTTTGAGTTTTTGTTCATTTTTAAATGGTGGAAAAAATGAAAGAATACTACAGGGACCCCAAAAGTCACCCATAAGGTCACCAGACACAGGGAAAATGGGAAATTGTAGCTAAATGTAATTTTATTTACAAAATATTCATTACAAAACTTTACAAAGAGGTGGCCACCATATAAAGAATATTTTATAAATACTTTATAAACTTTTGTTAATAAAGGTACATTTAGCTAAAAATTTCTTATTTTCTCTAACTATGGTGACTTTATGGGTGACTTTGGGGACACCTTGTGTTTCATGACATGTAAAAATTTTATGAAATTCAAATTTCAACCTCCATCAGTAAAGCATTATCAGAACATGGCCAAACTCGTTTGTTTTGGTTTTCTTTATGGCTGCTTTCTCATTTTACAAATGAAGAAACTGAGATCCAGAAAGATTAAATAAATGAATTATCTCAAAGTCACAGTTTGTAAGAGGCAAAGCTAAGATTGGAGCTTAGATCTGCCTGTCATCAAAACATTATAACTCTATCAAGTCACTATCTTAACAGAGGCAAAGAAGTGGGCTCTTGGGGAGCTGTGTCAGAGAAATTTGGACACAGGCCTGAACACACACCTAAAAAGGCAAGTCAGCTATAAGCAGTGAACAAGGACTGATCAAAGAAGGGTGTAAAAAGAGGAGAAGGGAACACAAAGAAGCTGAAAGAGACTCTGAGACGCGGTTCTCATTTGCAGAAGGGGAGATGGAGAGCACGAAAGATGGAAGACTTGGCCCAGGATCCTCCAGGCAATTAGATCAGGGTGTAGATAGAAACGTCTATGTCCTTAACCCCAAGAGATGAGAGCTGGGAGCCTGCTCAGGTGCTAGCAGACAAGAAGTCTGACTGCTCATCCACACTCATCCACAGTAGCCTTGGGCAAGTCTGGAGAAAGATACAGGTCAGAGACCAAACTGAGGCTTAGTACACATTGTTCCCCAAAGTTCCAGAAGACAAAATCAGTTTGTATGTTTACAAGGGAATAAGAAAGATGAGATAAATTACACATGTAAAAGTGTGATCTATTATGAACAGGAAAGATGTCATCAGAGGACCCAATGTTGGAGCCCGATGGTTAGGCTTTGAGCCCCACTTACTAATTTCCTCTGTACTAGTTCTGCCTCCTTGTCCAATTTGCACCAAAGGAGGAGACCTGAGCACAGAGGAGAGAACTTCATGCCTAAGTTACTGAGCCCTAATCTAGCAGCAGGTGCTGTAACTGGGCGTTGGGCTGTCTGTGTGCACTATCCTCATCCTAAGGGGTATGCAGAATCATCCCCACTAGACTCATAAGCAAACTGAAGCTCAGAGAGACCTAGTGACCACCCAAGGTCATGCAGCTGAAACAAACAGGAGCCACGTGTGTCCACACTTGCAGAAGGGCTAACTCAGGTAAATATGGGAAGAACTTCTTTCTCCCAGGCCCATTGTTCTCTTAGCCTGGCTGGTGCAGCCAGATGCTTTGCCTCCCTGGCAGGATGTCTTCTGTTCAGCTGTCATGGCTGAAGCCAGGTTACTGGTGGGAAGCTGCCATCTCTGGGAGTTCATGCTTTGCACATGTAGATAAAGGTGCTATAATTGCAATCAGATGGTGCAGATTCCTCTGTGGGGTCAAATGTCACCACAAATGTCTTTTTGATGCAGGTTCAGGGAGCTGATAATATAAACCTTAACAACCCTGGCAGGGCCCTTCTCATCTCCCTCATCACACTCATCTCAGGATGAAATGGGCCGCCGGGAAGGGTTCACAACTCAACTCTCAACTCCAAAGGTTCCCGACAGATAACCCCACCCTTTTTGCAAAGTTATGACAGGAAGTGCCACCAAGCCCTTGTGATAAGCTCTCCAAGTACATTTCTGGGGACTGACAATTGTTTGGCAAAAAGGCGGTGTCCACTGCTTCAACGGCAACTTTGGACCAAAGAGCTATAATAGACATAAATGGCTTAGGTCCAGTACAGCACTCTGTGTTAGGGCCTAACTGAGATTGCCTCAAAAGAGAAATTGATGCAAGTGGCAGCCTAGTGGCAGGTGACAACTTTGGATCCACATCAAAAGGATGGGGAGAGACTTGGTGAACTGGATGTTTGCAGTTGAATTTTTAGCTGGGAGAATTTTCGCACTGTAACGTAACTACTCTTAGCACTATACCCAGGCTTCTGCTAAAATTCAGCGCTAGCACTGCATATTATGCATAAGTAAAGACTTCCTGCTACCCAGAAATTTCTGGCCATGTGTCTAACCATCTCATAAAACAACTGGGCATGCATTTGCCAGGCCGACCTGTGAATCCTGCTTCATCCCACTCACCCCAGATAGACAGTGAAGGCCCTAGCTCTGCAGGAATCTACCTAGCCCACTTCTGCAAGGCTGTCCTACCTAATATATAGCACTTTACTCCATGTGCCAAGAATCTCAAACTTCGAGAAGCTCCCACCCATAGGTAGCATGCTGTTTCCTGTCTCTAGGCCTTTGCTCAATCTGTACCTTCTGCCCCAAACTCAGTTTCCCCAGTCAGATGTCCACCTCCCCATCTCTTCCTCCTCCTGCCTAAAGTGGCTCAGGCATCATCTCTCAGCCAGCCAGGGATGTCCAGGGTGAGCTATTGCTCTTCTTGTGAGTTCTTACAGCATGCTCCCCTGCTCTTGCCTCTTCCTCTGAGCACTTCTCTCAACTGTGTGCCTGGCTGTCTACACCAATAGCCAAGCTGATGTGCTGCCACCACCATCACCACAACAGCATGCCCAGTGCTGGGCACACAGAGGGTGCTCAGTACAGGCTCATGGCATTAATCACTGAGAAGAATGACCTGAAACAACAGGGCAGACCTAGAGCTTCCCCTTTAGAAACCTCTTTGTTTATTCGCTCAGCAGATGCTTCTGTGCATCTCTGGAGTCAGGCACTGTGACAACATGGGAAACACAGTGGGGGCCCAGCAGGCTTGTCCCTGCCTTTAGGGCACTGACTCAGGGCACAGTCAGACAAGCAGAGCCATGACTAACTTTTCTCTTAATAGGCATTTTTGAGTTCTTTTCTTAAAATATATTTGTTTATTTCTAACTGACAAATAATAATTGTATCTGTTATACGTGCAAGGTACACAAAGAAATGTTTTAATGGATGTTTACATTGTAGAATAATTAAAGCAAACTAATTAATAATTCCAGCATTGTACTTACTTGTTTGGGGGGAGTGAAAACATTCTCTTAGAAAATTGGAAATATACAGTGCATTACTGTTCATTACAGTGGCCATTCTGTGCAATCAATCACTCTGATGTTTGCTGCAGGGTTATTCACAATAACCAAGATAAGGAAACAACATACCATTTGATGAGTAGATGAAGAAAATGTGGTATACACATGAGGGTACACTATTCAGCCTTGCAAAAGATGGAAATTCTGTCTCTGGCTACAACACGGATGAACCTAGAGGACATTATGCTACATGAATTAAGGCAGTTGCAGAAAGCCATCTACCGAATGCTCTCACTTACATGCGGGACCAACAATGACTTCATAAGTGCAGGAGGTGGGCCAGGGTGGATGGGGAAAGGGAAGATGTTAATCAAAGGGTACAACTATTTTGTTATTCTATGAAGCACTTGTCATAGGTGCAAAATTTAAGGGGGTAAAAAAGAAAAACCTGAAAAAGACTGATAAGTCTTTTAAAATAAAAATCAATGCAAAAACATCCATGCCAAACTATCTAAAATGTAAACAAAGACCCACATCAGACCCACCTTGACGCCAAAGACAAAGGAAATTGTGTCCCCCTATAGATGTGGATTTATACCTTTCCATGCTTATTTTTTCCTAAAATGAAGAAGTACTTGAAAAATATTAAAGTATATTGAAATTCACATTGTTTTAAGCTTAAATATTTTATTTATTCCAAAATAGAACTTACTGTCATCTTACCACAGCCTTAAAAAAATCCTTTAAGATTGCCACTTGGTCGTGTGATGTAGACCAACATGACAATCTTCTTTTATGAAAACAAGATAAGCAAAAGAAGTAGATACTGAAAATATTATTATTATTATTATTTTGAGACAGAATCTCACTATGTCGCCGTCAATAGAGTGCTGTGGTGTCACAGCTCAGAGCAACCTCCAACTTTTGGGCTCAAGTGATTCTCTTACCTCAGTCTCCCAAGCAGCTGGGACTACAGGCGTCTTCCACAATACCTGGCTATTTTTTGTTGCAGTTGTCATTGTTGTTCAGCAGGCCCGGGCCAGGTTCAAAACCACCAGCCTCAGTATATGTGGCTGGCACCCTAACCACTGAGCTACGGACACCAAACTTGAAAATATTATTGAATGTTTATTCCCAATAAAGCCAGAAGAACAAATTTCCCTTTTGTTGCAAGCACCATCTTGCTCAGAAGAGCAGAGACCTCTATTTGAAGCTAGCAATTTTGTTCAATATGAATTTTTGCATTAATTTTGAAAGTTTAACATATTGCATTACAGATATTATTTATTTGATTACTGAGGGGATTTTATAGACACCCAACTTAAATTTTGCACCCCAAATGAGTCCCTCTCCTATCTCATGCTAATCCCAGCCTTGCCAAATTGGAGTAGGGAGAGCCAGTCCTAGGATGGAGGCAAGAAAGGACTCCCCATGGATGTGGCAGTGAAGCTGAGCCCAACAGAAAAATGGGACAGTGAGGACTGGAGAGGGCCCAGTCTACAGTGAAGCACTGAGCTAGGAAGGAGCTAATTACAGAACAACAACAATATTGGCAAACACATACATAATGTTAATACCCAGAGGCCTTGTCCTGGGTGAAATCAATGTATATTTCTTCCTCGGTATAAATCTAGAAGGTTGACATTATTGTTCCCATTTTACAGACTAAAAGTAGGGCACAGAGAGGTTAAACTACTTATTCAAATACACACAGCCATGAAGTGATAGGGCTAGAATGTAAACCTCAGGCAATCTCAGGCATAGTCCACTCAGGAAACCTTTCCTTTTTCTCACTTATAAAGAAATCTGGCTAGAGCAGAATGAGCTAACAGGAGGCTGAGAGGAGAGGGGAGGAGAGTATGACATAAGGCCAAAACTTCAATCTTGTGGAGGTCTCACTAGAAAGTACCATTTGAAAGTCCTGTTTATTTTGTCTCTCTCTTCCCACTCTTATCTCTATAGGTATCTTGCTCATTAATCTTTAAAACCTAGAAATACTTTGCTCAGTGGTCCCTGGGAAGAAGTGGAACAGGGGTGTTTTTTATATATATATTTTTTCATTTAAATAAGGGATGTCTCAGCCAAGACAGAGTAGATTCCAACATGCTGCTAATGTAAAACCCTGGCCATCTAAGAGATCTACCCCAAATAAGAACATCAGCATCTTTGGTCACTGGCTGCATTCAATACCCCTTGGCTGCAGGTGGTGATACAGAGATGCTGTTAAGTACAAAGGTCCTGGGATCCAGCTGCCCATGCCTTGACTTTGTGTCCTTGGATGAGCTACTGAAAATCTTAGTTTTCTCTCCTTTAAGGTGGGGTATCATCACAGAGACAGGCTCAGCTGGTCACAAAATCCATCTTTCTCTTTCTCTCTTCCTAGCACACAGGTAGACTAGGTTTATTACACAGCCTCCCTTTCAACTTGATATGGCATTCCTATCCTCTGACTCTTTCTTCCTTTGCCACTCTGCTGGTGGGATGCTGATCCCGATTGATGTCAGAAGCTCTGTGTTGGATGCAGAGCCTCTGTAGGCCAATCAATAGCCCTGAATAAGCAGTGAGAGGTCGTGTCTTGGACCAGGTTTACTCCAAGCAGTGCCTGAAACAGGGATTTGAGTGCATGTGATTCACTGTAGCAAAGATCTCAGGGGAAAGAGAGCATGAGAAGCAGGAGACGGCGGGGAAGGAGCTGAGGAGGGGTGTGGTGTCTGCAGGGAAAGAGCCACAGCAAGGCCCCTTGGGGAGCCTTGAAGCATGAATTGCACCACAGAGCTGGGCCCACCCATAGACAATGGGGCGGGATGACCTTTCTACCTGAATCAGGCTGAGGACCACCATCACTGCCCAGGAGATAGAAAGTAGGACCTCCTGGACAAGGCAGACCCACCTCCCCTCCACCCACCATTCTGCAAAGGCCAGTTTTCTGGAGAACAAGGCAGCTGTGAACCATTTTCAGCCAATACTGACAATGACTGGGGCATGACTGGGCACAGGACACCAGTAGCATCCCTACTTCCCAATCAGGAATTCCTAATTTATCAGAGCAATAAATTAACTCCTACTTCGTTAAGCCACTATGAGATCTGAGTTTCTGCGAGTCACTATAACAAGCATAAGGAGTAATATCTACTTCATGGAGCTGTGTGACAATTAAACGAGATGTGGCATTCAAATTGCTTAGCACATGGCATATGCTCAATGGCTATTAGCCATTATTAGCAATTATTACCCTGGGGCAGGTACTAGACATCGAGAAATACCTGCTTTGCCCTGCTCTGGAGGGCCTCTCGGTCTTGTGAGCAGAAGGCAGATGGAAATAGATGGTTATAGAAATACAGTAAGAGCTGTGTCTGAGATCTTCCCAGGGCAGCTCCTACCTGAATCTACCTAGGGACAGAATAGACGGCTTCAGGGCAGAAGTGATGCTTGAGTCGACTTGTCAAGAATGAACAGATGCTCTCATGTGGACAGAAGCAAGACACCCCAGAAGAGGGGAACACACATTCACAATTATGGCCAGGGCCATTCCTCCCTGCCCCATAGCTCTCTGTAGGTATTCACAGAAGTATTGCTCTTGCCTGTTGCCTGAGTGACCTCCAGAGTTTGAAGTCCCATCAGTCACTTGGCTGTATGATCTGAGACAAGTCATGAACTCTCTTGAACCTTGGGGCTGCAATTGTCAAGGGGATGGTGACACCATCCATCAGGTTTGGGGTAAGGGCTGGATTCTAGAACTGGGTAGCACCATACCTGGCCACAGTAGGTGCTGTATTAATGTTACCTTCCCCAGGATTTCCCCTAGACCATCCATCTCAGGAGACCCTTAGTTGAAACCAAAACCTTCCACCTGCCTCCTTGACCCACACCCATTCCACCCTATGTCCGTCCCCAGACTACAGCGTCAGCTGCTGGCTGTGGGCCATGCACTTGCATCAGCACCACCAGCCCTTGTTCACAAGCAAGGCCCCCTTTCTACCCCCTCCCCTCCTTGTATGACCCATTAGTTAATAGAAATTTAAGCAAGTATTTATGAGCGAAGTTCTAGTCTTCTAATACCCAGTCTCATTTTTAGCAGTTCTCCAGGTTTCCATATGCCTCTCCCAAGCGCCTTGGCTGCTGGGTCTTTCCAACATGAGCAGGAACATGGCTGCATGCAAATGAGACACACGCTTTGTGTCCCTTTTACCTAAATATTTGCAACTCCCAACCAGTTAGTCTGACAGTCCAGCCTTCACTCTGTGAACCTTTTTTCTTTTTTCCCAGTCTTCAGGCCCTTTCTTTTTCTTTTGGTTTTGTTTTTGTTTATTCACTGCCAGGAACAATCACTTCCATTTCCCCACAAACCAGCAGGGAGATGCTCCTTCTCCAAATACAGAGAGACTGGAGCAGAAGGGACTGAAGAACCGTATTTGGCAACGCAATTCAGCTCTTCTCCTGTAGGACCAGGAAAAAGCAAAAGAGGAGGAAGAACAAAACCCACCCAGGAGAGAAGGTTTAAGGATTTGGTGATAAACATGTTGCTAAAATCCTCGGGGTTTGGTCCTGCGAGTCCCCTTAACTATAGCCAGGGAGCTGGAAACCGACACAGTGGAGCCCAAAATACAACAGCCACAGCTCTGCTGTCCCCACGGTACACGCAGAGGGCAGCCCGCATAGGGTGGTGGGCAAGCCCACGGCTGCACCTGTGGCTTCAACACTGTGAAGTGCTTGAGGATGAATCCTCAACCCAAATCTCCAGGAGGGCCACATATATTGTAGAGAGGCCCACAGGTTGCTAACCTTATCAGCCCACAGGTAAAGCCTTCTGAGCAGACCAGCTCTGCAGCCATACAAGAAAGTTTAGCTAAACCCCGTTTTGTGTTAGGATTGCCACAGATGTATAAAAGTTTCAAACACGGATGTAAAAAGCAGAGTGGATAGAGCGCATACTACACATCACACAGGTTCTTAGTCCCTTTACCCAGGTGTTCCTCAGGAGCCTACTCAGCGTTCAAGCCAGTTCTGGGCACTGCAGGACGTTCCAGGACAACCTTCCATCCTTCCCTTCTCCTCAAGGTGCTTTCACCTTAGTGGGAGCAGCAGGGGAGCAATAAGACATCACGACCAAGGGCAAAAGCTTTGGGCTTGATAAACTTAGGTTTGGGTCTTTGCTCCTTACAATGTGATCTTGGCAAAGTGGTTTCACTTCATCTCAGTGTCTTCATCTGTAAGATGAAGAACATAACACCTTCCTCAGAGACTGATTACAAAAAATTGGATTCAATGAAAGTTTAAAGCAAAGCGTGTGACATGTTGTAAGGACTCAATCAATGTGGCAAAAAGGAGACATTTAGCCACTCCAAAAACATTTTGGTGGGCCTCATTACAAGTTACCATGTGACCCCACTGCCCAGGATGGAGTGCAGGGTATGATCATAGCTCACTGCAAGGCCAGGCACAGTGGCTCACACTTGTAATCCCTACAATTTGGAAGGCTGAGGTAAAGATTACTTGAGGCCAGGAGTTCAAGACCACCCTGGAAAATATATCAAGACCTGGTCTCGACCAAATAAATAAATAAAATAGCTCCCTGCAGCCTTCAAATCCTGGCCTCGAGCAGTCCTCCTGCCTCAGCCTCTCCAGTAGCTGAGATAAGAGGCGTGACCCACCGTGCCCAGCTCTTCTTCCTTTCTCCCACAAGCACTTTGTCATTGGATAAATGCAGATGTGGGTGATCCAGAATGATCTCATCTCAGTCTTTACCTTTACCTTATCATCTGCACAGACCCCTTGTCCAAGTAAGGTCACATTCACAAGTTCCAGCAACTAGGATGTCTTTAGGGAGGGAAAACTATTCAACCCACTCTAGGAAGTAATCCAGGTAAAGTGCTATTTGGGCACCTAATGAATGTCAGGTATTTCATTATCATCCTCATTTGTCATTGTCATAATTATTGCTTAGGTCCCATCCCAGCCCCTCTCTAGGACACAATCTAGTTGGCATCCTCAGCTCACTGGGGCTCCTTTCTTAGAAGGCTGGAGCTTTCTCTGGTGTCCCGTCCACCAACTTTGAAGCTAACTGGATTCATCCAGCTTGTCTCCCTCAACACCACCAACCTCTCGAATCTCCCGTATCTTGGCCTCTCCCACTATTCTGACATTAGGCCTGGAATCCTAATCCTGCTTTCTCCCAGGGACCTATGTCCTCCTCTCCCTAGGGGCCCTCGCGGAATTGGTCCCACAGCTCGATGCTTTCTCAACCCCATTACTTCCATGTAGGTCCTGCTTCCTCCAGACTGAAGCTGAGGGATACCTTGATCCTCATCTGGGAAGCTTAGAAGAATTGCAGGCCGAGGCTAGCTCCAAAACCAGATGTTTTAGAAGGAGGGACCCAGGCATCATTACTTTTTTTAAGTTTCCCAGACAATTCCAATGGGCAGCCAAGATAGAGAGTGAACGCCTGGTCTGAGCATACACTGCCAAGGATGGTATTGCCTCATCTCTGAGCATTTTAAGTTCTCAAGATTATCTATCAGGCCCATTCCCCACCTATGTAGATGTGATAAGGAATATGTATACTCTTTACCAGATAGTTCTGGAGCAGAAAGAAGCATAAGGGGGAAAGTCCGGGTTTGAGTGACGTTATGGAATTGAATCTTGCCTCTTACTAAACTGTGAGGCCTTTGCCATGGCCTTTAGTCTCTCTGAAGCGGTGGTCTCTTGTGCTTCTATGAGATTTAATAATACTTATCTCACAGAGTTGCTTCGCAAAGTCATGGACATTAACATCTAATAGTATCTGGCCTGTAATAGTGATGAATCAAGACCTCTTCTCCTTTCCTTCCTCCTGGAATTTGCAAAAGGTTTAAATTCAGTTTTAGACTCCAAAATTGTACCTTCTACAAACGGCTCCTTGGCCCTAGAAAAGGGTTAATTGTTTAGTGTAGATCACTACACATGTGTTCACTAGATTAGAGCAATTCCAGAAAATCCACTCCCAGATGATTAAAATAGGGCAGGGAAACGGTGAGGCTGATTTGGCTGTGGCTTCGGGCCATGGTAGTAATTTGACTAGGTTAACACAGGCAGCAGCACACAGAGATCTGGCCCCGTGACAGCCTCCAAAAGCTGGTACATGTGGAAGTTCTGGGTGGTGAGCTCCTTGGCAAAATCCTCCTTGGCTTCCTACCAAAGGAAAAAAACCAGGAGTCTCTCGGTGCAAGCTACTCAATCTTCCTGAGGAGCCAGAGTCCCTGTTCCTGACCATCCAGTATTTTTTCTTCACTGTCCCTCTGAAATAAGGGACAGGCTCCTCTGTGGCAGCAAAAGCCAGAATTCAGCAGGCTGGAAGCAAAGAATTCAGACTCTGCAAGTGGTCTCAGCACTGTCTCTGCTGTTGCCTTCTCGGGAACTCCCTGCAGCATCCTGCTGCCCCAACTCAAACAGAAAGCCCTTCCCTCTGCATTTTCCAGCCTTTTTCCTTCTGGTAGCAGCTGGCAGATAACCCTACTGCAATCCTTCTCCCATCAGCTGGTAGAAATGGAGGCAGGGTTTCTGTCTCTTATCTATGTTTTCTTCCCCATCTCTTCCCCCAGCACCCAGCAGAATGCCTGCCACATTCATCCACTCATTTATTCAGTAAACATTTATGAAATACCTGCAATTTGCCAGGCACTTTCCTTTCCCCCCATGTGCATGCTTGGTGTCTGGCATATAGAGATAATCCGCCAATAATTGCTGAAGCGAATTAAACTTATTTAGAGCCCACCCATATTAATGAACTGGTTTGTAGATAATACATTAGCAAAATTCCAATGGGCCATGACATTCTCAGTTGTCCTGAGAAAAATGTGTAATCCCATGGGGAAGCTCATTATCAGTACTTCAAATCTTCACCAAGAAAGAAATCTTAGAGCTCGCTTGGATGGCTGGGTCCCACCTGCAGTCTCCCAGGTGATGCTAAGGTACTCACAGAGTTGAACAATAGTCCAAACGCCTCCCTAAAATCATGTCTTTGCTTGGCTCCCTATTGCTTTTTGTTGTAATTTCCAAACACCTTAGCAGGCTCAACAAGTATGCAGCTGAGCTGGCCTCTGCCCATCCTCAGCTCCTGCCGCTGGCTGTGCCCAGCCATGTTGACCTTCTCTGATCCCCAGTGCCCCAAGACACTCCTAACCCCTGGGCCTTTCTGTTTGCTGGTCTTTCTCATCACTCAAGTCTCCCTTTAAAGGTTATCAATTCAGAGACACCTTCTCCAACCACCCAATAAAGTACGACCTATTACACACACATACAGGCACACACACAAACTCATGAACATTTTTTTTGACATTCCTTTGTATTTTGTTGATGACAACCACCAATAGCTACAATTATCTTGGTATCTCCCTATCTTCTTGTTTATCGCCTGTCTCTCCCACCAGAATGGAGATGCCCTGAACATGGAGATCCTCCGTGTCTTTTTCACTATCGCCTCCATGTGCCTGGCATGTAGCACTTGCTTCTTGAGTGAATCCATCAGCGTATCAATCCTCGGACTGGTGGAAGGTGATCTTCAGCCCCTAGGACACACTCTGGGTGACAGAGGGAGGTCTTTCACTCCTGCCCAAAGTGTTCTCATTCTACTGTTGACCAGTTGAGACTGTTAGAAATCTGTTCCCATTTCCAAGCTGACACCTGGCCCCTCACCTCCTGCCACCTCACCTACTTTCCTTCCCTGTAGCCGCTGGTGCCTATAAAATGCTTCAGCTTCCTGAATCTGTAAACGGCTTGTGTTTTTATTTTCCAGGGCAGCTGCCACACATGGCCAGGGCGAGGCTCACACTTGCATTTTCCCCATCTCTTAGCTGTTCCTGAGAACAGTCAAGCGTTGTCTTTACAGGTCCTGAGGAAATGCTTCTGGCTGCATCAGTTCCTAAAAGAGGATCTTGGAGTGTCTTTCAAGAAAAAAGAGGAGAGGTGTATAGGAGAGAGAAGTCCCCACAGTAGCCCACTGTGGGATGGGTGTAAGGACAGGAGCATAGTGTTTCCTCCTTCAAATGCCACCTTTGTCTCCTGCACCAGCCTCCCCAGGTCCTTTGCCCTAAACAGCACATACAACCTCAGTCCTTTATATCCAGCTCCAATGCTTTCTTTTCTTTACAGTTCATGCTGTTTATCTACTTGTTTATCTACTTCTAAGTCACTTATTTATTTTCTGTTTCCCCAACTAGGATGTAAGCTCTCTGAAGACAGGGATCACCTCTGTCTTACACACAGCACTGTGTCAACAGTACAGAAATGCTGCCTAGAGCAATGTCGGTATTTGACAACTCAGGAGAGAATGGATAAAGAATGAGTGAATGAACGGTCACGAATCTCAGACAAGTCGCCTAACCTCTCTGAGCAGCAGTTTCCTTTACTGGAGCATGAGGTGGGAGGGGGACAGATAACCTCCTCACCACAAGGGATTGTATGGATCAAATCTAATGATGTCTGGGGAAGTATTCCGCCAGCTATACCCCCATCAGATGTTCCTGGTCACTGTGTCACACCCTTATATGGAGCTGGCCTTATAAGCAGAAATAGACTCAGTGGCTGAGTCTTGGGTATGATTTGGAGCTCCCGGTTGCCCTCCAAAGGATCCCCCATTATTCTTTTGCTGTCTGAACACTCCACCACTAGGCATTCCTTTCGGGAAAGGAATCACGTCTCCACTAAAGCAAAAATGCCTCCCTGGGTTTGAAGAGCAGAGATAACGGAGAAGAAGCTAGCATACTTTCCCTTCATCTCGGTGCTTCCCTTTCAGCCCCCGAGTCTTGCTAACTTTTACAACACTTCACACCCATGATCCTGGATTACTTTCTCTGCCAACTATTTTTAAAACACAGGGATGGACTCTACTATCATCGACCTATCTTTCCAGCAGGGCCAGAGGACGTGGGAGGCAGTTTCCATCTGGCTCTCAGCTGTGTTGCAACACACATTCCACAGCGGGGGAACCTCACCATGAGAGTGTTTCCTCCCTTGGTCTTGCCAAAAGAAAACTGGACTCCAACGATGAGACTCAAGGCGAGGCTTTGGCCAGACGGGTCCAGAAGGATTATCACTGTCTGGAAGCAGAGGCGGAGTATGCCCCATGCCGTGAGAGAGGCAGGAAGAATCAACATGGAAGACGCATTAGGCTGGGCTGCCACGGTGACCCTACCCTCCAATGCACCCAGCAGCCTGCCCTTCCCGAGACCTCCATGCCTCCCCCACACTGCCACCTTGGTGCTCTGTTCCCCCAAAATCCAATCACTTACTTCACAAACAGGGGTTCAGCTCTGAGCCAGAACCATACATGATCCATGATCTTGGTCCTCCAGAATCTCATGGTATTTAAAAAAAAAAACTCATGCTATATCTAGTGCTCTGTTGTAGGAAACCAAGGAGGATCATTTAATAAGGTCTAGGAATGGTTTTGAGAAGGGGAGATAAACTGAATCTTTTTTTCATGTAGATCATTTCCTTTCTCATTCAATACCTTTTGTACAATAAGAAACAGAGTCTAGTTCTTGGGACTCAGATTATTCATCATTTATTCATTCAATAAAAGTTTGCTCTTTCCTGGGTGCTGATATTTTACATCCTAAAACTCTCGGTTCACATTTCTTCAGTTCAGGGCCTGAATCATCTTTATTTTATAATATTGCCTTTACCTCACCTCTCTGCATTGCTTCATATGCCCCTGAAATTCATCCTCCCCACAGCGCTTAGAGGGATTGCCAATTCAATTAGGACCATGAACGACTCCTTAAAACATTCGGGTCCAAAATTCCATAGCTGGCTTTTGCAATCTGATGCCCATAGTCTCCATCTTCAGCCCTTCCACCTGTCTGCCCTTTTGTCTGGCATTACTGGACTGCAGGTAATGCCTCCTTCCCGATCCCTTCATTGTAGCTAAATACATACACTCCTTCAGGCTTCTCTCCCTCTCTTGCAGCTACTGGCTAAATGGCTATAGGGCCAGCCCCATACACCAGGGGTGTCAGGCTCGAATCTGGCCAGGGCCTGCTAACCAAAAAAAGAAAAAAGATAAACTGAATCGTAAAGAGCAAGTATAAGCTAACTCAGAACAAATGGGAGAGAGGGCATTGAAACCAGAGGAACAGAATTTACAAAATGAGTAGAGCTTCTTCAAGGAAGTGCAAGGAGGTTGCTTCGGCTGGAGGGACGGTAAGTCAGAAGAGGGCCTGGGGAAGCAAAGGGGTCAGATAGTGAAAGCCCAGGAGGGCAGGTTGAGAGGTGTGGACTTAGATCATAAAATCTCATCTCCCTTATATCATAAAGAGGGAGCCACGGGAGGAATGTAGAAGTGATCGCATTTAGGTAAATTACTGCAGATACAGTTTGGAAGATGGATTCTGAGGAACGAAATTTAGTAAAAGGTGAAGAACAATAAAAATCCATGGTAAGACTCACCAAAATGATGGCACAATGGTGATGCCTCAAATAAGGGAATAGGGAGGTGCTCAGTTCAGGTATGACGACTACAAAGGCATTAGAGTCACAGGGACCCTGATCCTCACCTGGGCAGTGCCTCTGCCTGAGAGTGTGTCCCTGAGCAGGGCAACAACTTTCAACCTAGTCACTTTATCTGGCAAAAGAGGATAATAAGACTCAGCTTGCCAGGTTGTCAAAATTTGGGATACAAAGATCAAATGTCCAGACAGATCCAGGCACACCGTACACCTTTAACATAAAGTAGCCTTTACGTCTGTCATTTTTACTGAGGAAGTTGGCCACGATGCTGCGTCTGCCAACCATTTGCATCAGCAATGCTGAGTACAATGGTGTGAGCTACCCGGCATCATGCAAGATGCAGAACAACCTATCTCCTCTTTAGCAGGTGTGGTGGATAAGCTTATAAATAAAGTCATTGTCTTAATAAAGGGAATATCCAACAGGAGCCTGAACATCCATCAGGTCTCTGGGGGTCGCCTTCTGCATGCCTAGCCTTGCACTAGAGACTGTGGTAACTCGAAGAAGAACCCAGCGAAATGTGGGATGCAGTACTTGACCTCAAGAAGTTTCCCATCCCACTGGGAAAACAAATTAGAAAGAACAATACCTCTTTTCAAGTCTTATCTGCATGGACTTCTTTATGGCTTTCGTCCCTAGTGACCTGGTCCTTCTTCCTGAAACTCACTTCTCCCTTAATTTCCAGGGCACCACTCTCTACACTGATCAAATTCTTTTTCATTCTCTTTCCTTTACTCTTTTCTCATCTGTCTTTCACTGTTAGTGTTCTCCAGGGCCTTTCAGTTCTCTTGTCTTCCCATTGCATACAACTCCCTGGACCACATACCCAAGCTCATGGGTTCAGATACCTGAATATCTGCACTGAACTCAGAGCTGAGCAGCTGCACCACCTTCCAGGTAACAGCCCCACGTGCCTTGCACAGATGCCAGACATGACATCTCCAGTGCAGAAGGCATTCTTCCCCTCCACCCTGCTCTTCCCTTAGGCCATACCCAAGTTAAGAATATTAACTGTTAGCTGTCCAAGTTCTGTTTGCCAAGCAGTTAAAAGCTCATATGCTAGAACTGAGCTATCTGGGTTCGGGTCCCAGTTCTCCTCCTTATTTTCTCTGCAACCTTTGAGTTATTAAATATCTTTATGTCTTCATTTCCTCACCTGTAAGATGAGGACTTCAGCCACAGCTATCCTACAGAGTTGTTATGAGGATGGAATGAGTTAATATGTATGTATAAGGTACATCGTACAGTGTCTGGCACATAGCAATCTGTAAGGGTTTGCGGTTATTATCTTTAATTCCTCCTACTTCTTCAAGGCTCTTCAAGCCTCCACAAACCGTTTTCCTCAACCGTGGCAAATTCATCCTGTCTAGGTCCTCACTTCTCCCTTCCAGTTGCTGCTGTCCGTGTTCAGGCCCTCACTGTCCATAGCAGAAGTTCTCAAAGCAGCTGCACCTCATTCCTCAGCTACCTGCCACTATCCCCCAAGGTTGAGGCCCCAGTGTCATCTGGGTGATGCTCACACAGCTGGCACCAAGACCTTTGAACTCTCAGATTCTATCAGTTCAAGCCAGCCACCGTTCACTCATGCAGGCTCAGAAAAAGTTGCCCCCTCCACACTTACCACCCACAAAATTTCACTATCCCATCAGCATTTTTTTTGCTTTGCTTTCTTTCCTTCAGTCCTTCCTTATTTCCTGGTCCCTTTCAGTGTAAAGACAGGTGGGAGGAAAAAAAAAAAAAACCCTGGCCTTTTGACTTCCCGCTTCTTCTCTAGGATCCCCTCCTAGACTGATAAGGGTGAGAACATTCAAGACATAGATAAGACCTCTGCTCCCAGCTCCTACCCTTCCACTCCCTCCGGCTCAGCTTTGAAGTTCCCAAAACCCTGCCTCTGTGACCTGATTGCGTTATCTTCACAGCCAAGGTGAGAGAACAGAGAATGACTTTACGATTTCCTGTAAGCAGCCCTCTCCAAAGCCATGATTTCTTAGAATGGGAGAACAAATTTGGGGGAAAGACTGAGGTTTCCCAGAAAAGAGAGCACGGTCCAGCAGAGTGTAGGTGCTCTAGGGCTTGGGGGATGTATTAAAGTAGTAGTTCTCAACCAGAGGTGACCATGCTCCTGGGAACATTTGGCAAAGTCTGGAAATATTTCTGACTATCACAATTTGGCAGGTGGCTGCTATTGACTTCTGGTGGATGGAGATCAGGAGAGGCTCCCAAGGCACCAAAAACCCTGACAATAAAGAATTCTCTGGCTCAGCACATCAGTAATGCTGAAGATCAGAAACTCTGGTTTGGGGGGGCAAAGAGAAAAAAAAGGGAAATAAGATACTTCTACAATCTAAAGGGTAAGGTACACCAACATTTTTGTTCTGCTACTTTTTAATCGTCAAGTATCTGCACTCTTGAGAGATCTTAAGGCCCACTGTGGTTCTAACAAGTGTACAGGAAAAGTAAGAGCTATCTACATTCTGTTCTTTAGTGCCAACAGGCTCACTTGAGAGAGAGTGCAAGTTCATGGTGCCTAGGGACCTTACTGAGTCCCTGAAAGTTCTCCCCCGAAAGCTGGCTGTGTTTAGGAAAGTTTCCCAGGGTGGATTTTCTATAAAGGACAGAGGAGGCCTATGCGTTCTTTAGGGGACACTGAGTTCTCTGATTTCATGGCAAGGAGAGTGCCACCAGTAGCCAGGGCTGGAGGACCGCACTGAGGTAGAGCAGGTGGGCTGGACTGCATACAGGCCATGAAGAGAAGAGTCACCTGGGCTGGACACAGGATGGGAAAATCTAGGCAGAATATGGCAAATTAAGAAGGGATGAGGATTTCTTGAGAACAGCACAAACAAAGCCTTTTAGGGGATACGCAAGATGGGCCCAGCACATTGTAGTTGCTCACAAATACTGAAGAAAAACAAGATGATCAGATGAAGCTAACTGGACGGGGACCCCAGCCAGACCATTCGACAGCCTCCTTCATTCCAGACAGAGGCTGTAAGACCTTCCTTCGGTCACACGTCAAGGTGTCCAGATGGTGTGAAAACCCCTTTCCAACATAATTTACTCACAATTTTACCTGGTTAATATGATTGGTTTATTGGGAAAACATATAATGACAACAATTTAAGAAAACCTACACAGTGGAAGTGATTTTGGATTAGTCCTCATAAGCAGCATTTGTGCAGTTTGCTTTTCTTTTAGTAAGTTGTATTTTTAGAGCAATTTTAGATGCATAGCAAAATTGAGCAGAAGGTACAGAGATTCCCCGTGAACCGTACACATTCACAGACTCCCCCATTATCAGCATCCCCCCAGCAAGGGCACATTGTTACAGCTGAACTGCAGTGAAGCGTCATCTCCACCAGCTTTCATAGTGTCTATCAGCTTTCTCTCCTGATGCTGTAGGTGATGAGTTTGGACAAATACATAATGACATGTATCCACCATCATAGTATCCTACAGAGTAGTCTCGCTGCCCAAAAACTCTCCTGTGCTTCTCCTCCTTGCCCCCCACCCCCTAGAAACCACTGTCTTTTCACATCTCCAGAGGCTGCCTTTCCCAGAAGTATGCAGGCTTTTGGGGCTGGCTTCCTTGTCTTAGTAATACATATTTGCAGTTCCCCATGATTTTTCATGGCTTGTAGCTCATTTATTACTACTGCTGAATAATATTCCACTGTCTGGAATTATTAGAACTTATTCATCTATTCATTTACTGAAGGACATCTGGGTCATTTTTGGGTTTTGGCAATTACAAGTAAACTTACTATAAACAACCGTGTGCAGGTTTCCTCCGTGGGTGTTGGTTTCGTTCATATGCTGAGAAATGGCCGGGGACGTGGGAGACAGAGCATGCTGTGGTCTCTGAGAAATGCTCACAGAGGGGCAGGTGGCAGGTTTCCTAAGGAGAATCTATAGTCTCCTTAGATTCTTAGGTCTTAAAATATGATAACTTGGGGAAAAAAGCAATGTAGCACATCATGCAAGCCCAGCTTGCAGAGGAAAGGTGGCTTCTCAAAAACCCACAGTGCTATATTGGCAGGTTCATAAGGATAGTCCTGGGTTCTTGCCTGCCTGCTGGCTTCTACAGTCTGAGACTTTCAGATGCCTTTGTCTAAATGTCCTCACTAGATGAAGGGCATGTCACCCTCAACCAGAACTACCCATTGGTGCAACTAGTTTATGCTGTACTATTCAGTGTGGTTAGTAAGAGTCACACAACTTCTCCAGCTAAGTCCCCAGAAGGACTTCACCAGCTCCAAGGCAGTGAAGCATAATGACACAGGCCCTGAAGTCAGATTCCATCTTTTACTGAACAAATGTTTTGGAGGATCTATCTATGCCAGAAACCAGCCTAGGAGCTAGGCTGCAGCAGTGAGCAGTGAGCAGCGAGCTTACAACACCCAAGCTTCTGGTTCCCATTTATTGGCTGAGTGACTTTGAGATATGGTTCACCACTTCTAAGTCTCAGATTTTTCATCCATAAAGTGGAATGTTTGTACAAAGCTCCAGCCCTTTTGAAAGACTGATATCTGCACATCTCTCAACCTAATGCCTGGCCTATGGCAAACATGTGGTACAAGTTAGATGCTGATATTAACAGGAAGAAGGAGAGCACTGGGGCTGTCCACTTGGAAATTTATGTTAAAACTCTGGTGCAAGTGGCCTGTGGGTCCCACTGCCATCAAGCAACATCCAGGTAAAAGCAGGTGCTTTTGTTTGCACGTGGTGCTTGTTGACGAGCACTTGCACTCCCTTCTCCCAACCTCCACGCAATGACCCCAAAGACAAAAATGAATTCTTTTCCTCAGAGGCCAACCTACCTTTTCCTTTGCTGTAGAACATTCTTAATTGTGAGTGAGCTGCTGTCCATCAGAACCCAATTTCTTTCTCACATGGTCACAGTGGTCAGGACACCTGAGCCTCCCTAACTGCAGCTCAGAGTCCTTGGAGCAACCTCTTAGCTTCAGTATTTACAGGCAGACCTTCAACAGGACTAAGATTTAGCCTGAAGCTTCTATATCTTTGACCTTTGCAATTATTTGTGTTTTCAGGAGGTTTTTTTATTTAAAAAAAATAAAAAGACCTCTTATTGATTCAACAGTGGCCGCCCAAGGCCAATGGAGCATTCAATAGCTTTTTCATTAGATGAAGGCTGCCCCTTTCTGCTTGAGATTATTATATCCATACAGAACTCCTATTCTGTGTATTCTAAAAGGCTATGAAGGTCATGAAGAATCAATGAGGCCTTCATAAAACCTCTGGGCTTTCATCGTCTTAGCAGGTAGCTTGAAATGATGGGCCTGATGTTCACTTGAAGACTTTGGCCTTGCTAAAGGCTTGAGGCACAGCCAACCCCTGCTCAAAAGGCCTGGGAAAGCCACTGGAGAAGGCCCTGGGAGGAAGGCTAGTAGGGCGAGCATCCTGATGGCAACTGACACTTTGGGTTCTATCCTAAATGAGGCTGGATAACCCAGGAGAATAGAAACCAATCTCTTTAAATTCAGAGGATTTTGAGGGACACTATCAGCATATCTCAAGAGAAAAATTTAAGGAGGATAAAGAGGTGAGGTTTTAGGATTGAGTATGCAATAACAGAAGTTCTCTATTTCCTAATACTAGGAAGGGGAAGATAGAAGCCAGAAAATGCTCCAGGAAAGTGATTAACAAAACTGATCTTACAGGCTTTGATGGCCTTTATGTTTGAAGTTTCTTCTTCACCTATGGAGTCAGGGCCAACTTCCTCCACCTAACTTTCAAACTCTTCCAGAATCTAACCTTATAGGGACCATATTGTGATGGCCAAAGTTCAAAGACAAGATTACAGCATCCAAAGAAAGGAAAGCCATTGCATTTAACAGTTATGAATGCTCAAGCAAGTTTTATATTTCAACCCTCTGAGATAGGTCTTATCACTATTTGAGAGAGAAGGAAACAGAGTCCAGGTCTAGAGCAATTAACCAGATGTTAGGGTTATGTGATAGTGAAAGGCATTAGCTGAGCCTGGAACTTGAGTCTTGTTCCTAACTGAATTCTGTGCTCTCACTATTGCACCATCAGTGCCTCTTTCTTCCCTGCTTAGGATACCCAGAAGACACACTTGATTGCTTGAATTACTTGGCACTTTTGAATGTTTCCACTAGTTAAAGTCTCATGCTTTCTTTGTTCTCCACTGAGATGCTGAGTCTCTCCTGTATTGATATGCTGTCCACGTTTTGCTCATTAACTATTCATCTGTGAGACTATCTTCCTCATATGATCTTCCCTTTTTTCTTCCCTTGAGAGAATTTTTACTTATTCTGTCAATTTTGCTTTTTTTCTGCTTTCTGACCACACACCTACTTTTAGTTTACAGAAGATTGGGAATTTTAATCAGGTCATCACATAACAGTTCAACAAGGCTAAAACAGGATATTATGCACACACAATCATATATATATGTTTATATGCACACATACATATATGTATATGCACACAAACATATACACAGAGAGAAGGAAAGTCCAGAATGCACATGTAATCAACAATAAAATTTTCAACATATGCTAAACCCCTGACTTGAAGGACAACCCCAATATAGATGGGCAAGATCCTTAAGGGTTCTCAACAGAAGGAAAAAGTTGAGAATAAAATTCTCTTTCTTCATTCATTAAAACAGCCAATATAGAGGCATGGAAGTGGGTAGATATCTGGGAATCATGGAGGGTAGATATCTGGGAATGAAGGGAATAGAATGCAATAATGAGAGAAACAAATTCAAGTTTTCTCTTTTTCTTCCTCAAAGACAACTCAGTGGGGGTCATCACATCTAGCTGCTTAACAAACACTTCCCAAATCTCTATGGCTTAGCAAGATAGTTTCTTTCTTTTTTTTTTTTTTTTATAGTTGGGGATTCATTGAGGGTACAAAGAACCAGGTTACACTGATTTCATTTGTTAGGTAAAGTCCCTCTTATAATTGCACCCCAACCTCAAGAGTTCATTTTTTTCTAATATAATAATTTAAGGCTAAGCTTCAGTGGCTCGCTCTCTACACCATGACCCAGAGACCCAGGCTGTTTTCTTTTGGGGGCTCCACAATCTTCAACTCTCATTACAGCCTTAGAGTTCTCTGCACCCAAACTGCAAATGGGGGCAAAAAGAATGTGTAGGATCATGAGGGAGGTTTTCCTGGGAGAGCCATGGACAGGGCACCTGGCCAAACCCAACTACCAGGAGACTGAGCACAGAACCTACCTCTGTGTTCATGAGGAATACAAAGCATATTTTCATGAGCACATAACAGGTTCTTCCACAAGGGTTTGATGTTCCACGAGGGTCCCTGAGTTTCAGAGTGGTTCAACAAGAACATGTCAGACAATCTAAATGGCCTTGAAAGAAGGCCAGTCTGACCCAGTCAGGGTCCTGGTCAGTAGTTTGAGATCAAGGTTGAATTCCATCAGTCTGTAACAAAAGCAAATCTGAGGCTCTAGGATCCAGAGAAGAAAAGCCAAGCCAAAGGCCATAAGAAAAACAAAGCTAAAATTTAAGTCCAGAGGTAAGTATGGAAGTTGAGTTGCAAGGCCAGAAAGTTAAACAACAATAATAAAAAAAAAAAAATGTGAAGAGTTGGGAGAAAACAATAAGAGCAGTTTCAGATGGAATATGGAGAGGGATCCAAGCACAACTGATCCAAACCATAGTGGGAGTTCCTGTGTCATCCTTAGAGGCCAGTGGGTAAAGTGGAGTGGCTTAAAGGAAAGGGAGCAATAACTTTCCTGAAGAATGGGGAACAGAATTTCACAGTTGACTATTACTGGTTCAACTGTGTCCCTTCAAAATTCATATGTCAATTGAAGCATCATCAAAAATACACTATTGGGACCTGATCAAACTAAAGAGCTTCTGCACAGCCAAGACCACAGTAAGTAAGGCAAGCAGACAGCCATCAGAATGGGAGAAGATTTTTGCAGGTTATGTCTCCGACAAAG
>CAUYTI010153650.1:0-11925 GCA_963575145.1 Galago senegalensis
CTGTGGTCCCAGCTACTTGGGAGGCGGAGGCAAGAGACTCGCTTGAGCCCAGGAGTTGGAGGTTGCTGTGAGCTGTAATGTCATGGCACTCTACCCAGGGGGACAGCTTGAGGCTCTGTCTCAAAAAAAAAAAAAAAAAAAGGTTTAGTATCTTTGGTCCTCTGTACTCTAAATGCAAGTAGTCCCACCAGTCAAACCCCTTCCACACACTTTGAAATGTACTCCAGGGGGATTCTACCACTCCCAGTATTAAACTTAGAGTCAAACACTAAGTGAACCATAAAGTAATAAAAAATGTTTACATAAAGATAAAGATCTAATCGCCCTCCCTGCCACTAAATACTGCCTTCTACTCCTTTTTTTTTTTTTTTTTTTTGAGAGTCTCAAGCTGTCACCCTAGGTAGAGTGCTATGGCATCACAGCTCACAGCAACCTCAAACTCTTGGGCTTAAGCGATCCAATTGCCTCAGCCTCCCAAGTAGCTGGGACTACAGGCACCCACTACAACACCCAGCTATTTTTGGTTATAGTTGCCATTATTGTTTGGTAGGCCCGGACTGGATTCTAACCTGCCAGCTCTGATGTATGTGGCTGGCACCCTAGCCACTGAGCTACAGGTGCCAAGCCTCTACTCCTTTTTTTAACCCAGAAATAAAACGTCATTTATTAGCTCCACAAAACCAACTTTATCTGAACTAATTATAATTAAGACACTTGCATGGCCAGGGAATTCAAGTAGAAAAGTTACTGAAATGAAATCTAGATATCTAGATTTAAATTCAAGTTTTTCTGGGTTTAAATTCAAGTTTTCTGACTCTTCAACCTTAGGCAAATTATTTATTTTTATCAGGGGCCTTAGTTTTTACACTTACTAAAAGCATTAAGCTCGGGCAGCACTTATGGCTCAAAGGAGTAGGGTGACAGCCCCATATGCCAGAGGTAGTGGGTTCAAACCCAGCCCTGGCCAAGAAAAGAAAGCATTAAGCTAGGCCAGGCACAGTGGCTCACACCTGTAATCACAGCACTCTGGGAGGCTCAATTGCTTGTGCTCAGCAGTTCTAGACCAGCCTGACCAAGAGGGAGGCCCCCTCTCCACTAAAAATAGAAAAACCAGTCGGGTATTGTGGCAGACTCCTATAGTTCCAGCTACTTGGGAGGCCAAGGCAAGGGGATCACCTCCTGGTCCAAAGAGTTCAAGGTTGCTGGGAGCTACAACACCAGGGCATTGTACCAGGGGAACAGAGTGAAATTCTGTCACAAAAAAAAGAAAGAAAGAAAGTTGGCTCAGCACCTGTGGCTCAACTGGCTGAGGAGCCAGCCACATACACTTAAGGTGGCAGGTTCGAATCCAGCCTGGGTCCACCAAACAACAATGATGGCTGCAATCAAAAAATAGCTGGGTGTTGTGGCAGGCACCTGTGGTCCCAGCTACTTGGGAGGCTGAGGCAAGAGACTTGCTTGAGCCCGAGAGTTGGAGGTTGCTGTGAGCTGTGATGCCACTGCACTCTACCCAAGGGAATAGCTTGAGGCTCTGTCTCAAAAAAAAAAAAAAGAAAGAAAGAAAGAAAGAAAAGCATTAGGCTAACTGATCACTTTATTTTAACTCTAGGAATTTGTGAAGTACAACATAATTAACTTGCTTTACTCTTCTTTTGATGTCTACATAGCTAAATGGGGGTGACCATTAACAAGCACTACTTCATCTCTCAGAAACCAGGATGACCCAGAGCTCCAGGAATAACAATAAGGCAGAACAATCACATCAGCCAGATCCAGTATGGAATTTTACTATAGAGGCAGTATCTTAAGTGTATAAAAAGGAGCTAAATTATTTTCTGACTCATTAATAAGAGAAGCACCAAAATAAGGGGAGCAATTGCCTCAACTTAAGTTTATCTAAGCTAGACCTATAATCTCAACTCTAGCTATACATTAGAATCACCTAGATAGCATTTTTTTAAAAAAGTCCCAGTTCCAAGCCAAGCCAATACCAAATGAATGAGGATCTCTCAGGATGGGACTGTTTTTTAAGGTTCCCCCAAGTGATTCTGATGAACAGTAAGGACCAAGAACCACTGATCTAGACCCTGTAGTCCAAGATTTTTCCAAAGCAAATAACCAAAAGTTAGTATCTCCCATATTGTTTTTATACTCAAACATCAATAAACAAAAATAATTGAGAGTTTCTATTTACTGACATTCTCAATTACAGAGAACTGTGTTCCTAGAGAAAAAGGAGAGCTCTACAAATAACCTCTTGTTCCTATCACAACCCTTTGAGGACTGACCCTGCTAGATATGGAATATAACTTCTTGACACAATGAAACAGTTCATTCCTATCAATCAAGATAATTATAACAATGTTAGTCAAAGTAGTACAGAGACAAATTCCTCAATCTAACTCTCACTCATCTCACTAAAAGACCTAGAATATAGGAAGGACAAGAAAAAGTTGAGGGGAACATTTAGAAAAAAACACTCCCAAAACCTAAAAAATACAACTTTTCTCATTAAATAAAGTTTTGGGTGAACCCTGTAACATAGGTAAAGCAATCTTGGCTAAAATTATTCTTATTCTTTTTGGACATAATCAGTGAAACTAATAAGACAGGTTAAATAAGTAAACCATTAAGCTTCATTCTCTTACCTTATATGTAAGGCCAAGCCATCCTGTAAGCTAGAGATTCCCAAATCAGACAGTGTATCTGAGCCAATGGAAGTGGGGGACAGAGAACCTTCTTTCTCTTCCAGTAGGTCAAGCTTCACTAGGTTGCTAATCTCATCCTCTGAGTTATCTTCAGACACGGAACCAATTATGAATCGAGAGTGCTGGTTCAACTCCAGAGTTTTGGCCAAGGGAGACGGTTCATCCATTATTCCTTTGAAATGAGCTCTCAGAGCTATGGAGGAAAATAAAAGTGAGAAAAGCAAGTTCTGGAAAATAACCTACATCTGAGGACAGCCAGAGGTCATATACCTAATAAACCACAGATAGGACTTGGAATTAAGGCAGAGTTTGACAACTAGCTTCCTTGGCTATTCTATTTCAGGCCCTTTGCTTTCTGAAAACAAGGGAGGAAAACTGAGATGATGATAACTTAATCTAAAAATTAAAGTCAGGGCGCTCCTGTGGTTCAGTGAGTAGGGCGCCAAGCCCATATACCAAGGGTGGCGGGTTCAAACCCAGCCCCAGCCAAACTGCAGCAATGACAACAATAAATAGCTGGGCATTCTGGCGGGCGCCTATAGTCCTAGCTACTCAGGAGGCTGAGGCAAGAGAATCACCTAAGCCCAAGAGCTGGAGGTTGCTATGCACTCTACCGAGGGCGACAAAATGAAACTCTGTCTCAAAAAAAGATTAAAATCAGTTCCCTTTTCCCCAGGGAAATCTTTCTCAAGGGTGGTGCCTATGGCTCAGTGGACAGGGCGCCGGTCCTGGTCCCATATACCGAGGGTGGCAGGACCTGACCCTGGTCAAACTGCAATAACAAAAAAAATAGCTGGGTATTCTGGCGGGAACCTGTAGTCTCAGCTACTCAGGAAACTGAGGCAAAAGAATCACTAAGCCCAGGAGTTTGAGGTTGCTGTGAGTTATGACACCATGGCACTCTACCGAGGATAAAGTGAGACTCTGTCTCTAAAAAAAAAAAAAAAAGAAATCTTTCTCAAAAAACTATACTTCATTCTCCAACCCCTAATCAATTTGTTAATGTCCAAGAGGTAACTATGATCATTGGAGAAACCTTTATGGTAGGTAAACACTGCTTGCTGTCACATTGCAATTTTGGTTGTTAGTACTGGAAGGAATTAATGGTAAGGGGATGGGAAAAGTGGTAGTCATTTGAAACAAGGTGTTTAGAGTAAACTACATGCTCAGCTGTTTTCAAACACTACATAAAAAGGCTATGAATTTTACACATATGTGCTTATTTTCAAAACAAACTCCAAATGAGTTTTTAATTTTAAAAAATCTTCACTTATCCTCATGAGTTTTTTCTTAAATCATGCCTTTTAAAAATGTACCCCAAAATGTCTACTTTTGGCTCTAATATGTTAACATTGGTGGAGGGAGAAAGTGAATCTACCACTAAATTTAAAATCTATAATCAAAATAATGGAGGTGTCATCTCAAGTACAATTTTAGACAGTGCCTTACTGGTCAGGATTAGACATTGCCAATTGCTAACTAACAAACTAATTATTAAAGACCAAAACATAGTTCAAAGCCTATAATAATAATAAAAACTCAAACTAAATGAAACAATATTTATTCTGTCACCTCAAAAATCCTGTTAAAAAATGTCAAAACTTACATAGGTTCTAAAGATTAGGGGGAAAAAAAACACATCAACTCAGTATCAAATAGCTTGTAGCTGGCTTGGCGCCTTTAGCACAGACTCTGTCTAAATAGCTTGTAGCCTGACCAATAATTTTAATTCAGAAAATAACAATACCCAATCCTGATGTTAAGGTGCTCTAAGATATAGTATATTAGTAGATACTAAATTTACTATTAATAAATTTTATATAAGTTGGGCATGATGGAGTGCACACCTGTAGTTCCAGCTACTAGGGAAGCTAGAAAGGGAGGATCAGGAGTTCAAGAGTTCCAGGCTACAGTGAGCTATGATGGCACCACTGCACTCTAGCCTGAACAACACAGTAAGACTATATGTCTAGGCTCGGCACCTGTGGCTCAAGTGGCTAAGGCGCCAGCCACATACACCTAAGGTGGCGGGTTCGAATCCCCAACCTGGGCCCGCCAAACAACAATGATGGCTGCAACCAAAAAATGGCCAGGCGTTGTGGCAGGCGCCTGTAGTCCCAGCTACTTGGGAGGCTGAGGTAGGAGACTCACTTGAGCCCAGGAGTTGGAGGTTGCTGTGAGCGTGATGCCATGGCACTCTACCCAGGGGGATAGCTTGAGGCTCCGTCTCAAAAAAAAAAAAAAAAAAAAAAGAATCTTCTAGACCATTCAATAAAAATGGAATGTGGTGACAGAGAAAAGCACCTTGTCCTAGGTCAGACTGCAAGTTAGAGATGGAGCTCAGCCCCAAAAGTTGGAACTTTGGCTTCCAGGTTCGTAGGCCTGGATGCTTTCCATGACCTGGGGCTGAATTCATTCCAAGTATACTTTAAGAAACATGGAAACAGGCTCATCACATTTTAGCTCTTACACTGAAAGTATATCTTTTCACCTGTGTGACAGAGCAGAACTACAAATACCATAATTTCCACTGAAAATCAATGGTCAGTGTGTGTCTGTGACTTAGTGTGTATGCAGGTACGTGTGTGTGAAAGAGAGAGAGAGAAAGAAAATCAAATAAAGAAAAAGGAGAAACACCAACATGTTAAAGTCCAGGGGCTGATGTCTTGGCGGGTGCACTGAGTGCCAGAGAAGCTTTGTTTCCTCTTACGAGTCACAGCAGGAAGGGATGTCATCAGCACTGGGTGTTTCAGTTGGAGAAGGTGGTGCAGTGAGAAGATGCAAAAATGATGCCAGGAGCCGCGGTGGGCCACGCCTGGGAGGCTGAGGCAGGTCGATTGTTGAGGTCAGGCGTTCGAGACCAGCGTGAGCAAGAGTGAGACCTCTGTCTCCACTGAATATATAAAACTTAGCCAGGCGTCATATGGGCACCTGTAGTCCCAGCTACTTGGGAGGCTGAGGCAAGAGGATCACTTATGCCCAAGAGTTTGAGGTTGCTGTGAGCTACGACACCGTAGCACTCTGCCTAGTGTGACAGAGTGAGACTTCATCTCAAGGGAAAAAAAAAAGGAGAAGAGGAAGAAATGAAGAGAAAGTTCTAGCGGCTCTGAATTACCCCTCACTCCCATTTTCCCATTTACCATCCCACCTTGGGGACTGTACACTAACTCCATTCATGTATCCCCACACTGTTGGTAATGTTTGCTTTTAAAATGAAAGCCAGGAAATAAATACATCGAAGTGGCAAATATGCTGTGAGTGTTGATTGATAGCGTTATAACAAATTAATATTTGTGGTATGTGAAAAAGGGAGTTAGAATGGAGTGCAGAATTTGTGTTCTAGTTCCTGCCCTGTGGCAAGCCATTTAACCTCTTCACGTCAGTTTTCCCAAAGGTAAAGTGTAAATAAGAAAATTTGCTATTAATATTTATGACAGCAAAAAATGGGAAAAATAATCTATAAGTCTAACAACAGGCAAATAAATTATAGAATATTTGTATGCTAGAATACTGTCAACATTAAAAAAATATAGTTTTCAAAATTATTAGTATATATTAAAAATTCACAACATAATGTTAAGTGAAAAATCATGATTTTGAAACTAAATCTATTGAATTATGTCAATTTTATGAACTATCTTTACATGCATATAAAATACCTGAAAGAAATATGTAAAACTTTTAATTTTATGATCTCATGGTGTCATTAAGAGATGGTTTTAATTTTCTTTTTATATAGTATTTTACTATTTAATTTTCTTATACTATATTATTATTTAATTTTCTTTTTATATAGTATTTTACTATTTTCTGAATTGTATTTAATAAACATATTAATTTTATATCAGGAGAAGATGTTGGGATTTTTTGTTTTGTTTTGTTTTTGGAAATAGGGTCTGCCTATGTTGCCTGGGTTAGAATGCAGTGGTATCATTACAGCTCACAGCAACCTCAAACTACTGAGCTCCAGTGATCCTTCTGCCTCAGCCTTCCAAGTAGCTGGCACTATAGGCATGCACTACCATGCTTAGCTAATTAAAAAAAAAAATTATTTGGAGAGACTGTTTCTCATCTTTGCTTGGGTTGTCTTGAACTTCTGGCCTCAAAAGACCCTACACCCTAGGCCTCCCAAAGTGCTAGGATTTTTTTTTTTTTTTTGTAGTTTTTGGCTGGGACTGGTTTTGAACCCGCCACCTCTGGCATATGGGGCTGGCGCCCTACTCCTTTGAGCCACAGGTGCCACCCCCAAACTGCTAGGATTATAGGTGTACATCACTTCTCCTGGCTAAATATTTTAATAGAAGTAATATGCTCTAGCCTAATTCGTAAGGATTTTGTGAGGAAAATAGAAATTATATATATATATGTATATATATAATTTTTTTTTTTTTTTGAGACAGAGCCTCAAGTTGTCCCCCTGGGTAGAGTGCCATGGCATTACAGCTCACAGCAACCTCCAACTCCTGGCTCAAGTGAGTCTCCTGCCTCAGCCTCCCAAGTAGCTGGGACCACAGGCACCTGCCACAACACCCAGCTATTTTTTGGTTGCACCCATCATTGTTGTTTGGCAGGCCCAGGCTGGATTCGAACCCGCCACCTTAGGTGTATGTGGCTGGCGCCTCAGCCACTTGATCCACAGGTGCTGAGCCAAAAACAGAAATAATATATATTTTACAAACTCTCAATTCTGACAAACATGCTAGACAATCCAAGTTCTTAGGTTACAGGGAAATGTTAATGTATGCGTCCATGGACAGCTTTTTTCTTGGTAGTGTAGTAAATGGATGTGCTCAGGAGTCGTGGTCCCTGACCTCAGACAAGCACAGTATGTGTGCCACTACCACTTCAGGGCTACTTCTGTGCTGGGCCTTGTGTTCAAGAAAAAGTAAAATCAGTCATCATCATACAGCAACAATGTCCAGCCACCAGCTCTCCGGGAAGGTGCCTGTGCCTGAGGTGGGTCTCAGATAGGGGTTGGAAAAGCGTAGACAGACTCCTTTTTCCTGTAGCTTTAATTTTAGGCCCTCTTCTCAGCAGGGAATGATCACTATGTTCTGTCATTTTCCATGAAAGCCACTGCTAATATGGCAGGGGGTTAAAATTCAGGTTCTTGGGAAATAAAAGCAAAAGGCAAATGGGTCTGTTAGTGGCATTGGTACCAGAATGGCCCTTGGCATCCTGGGAAGTGAAGTGAAGGAAGGCTACCCCCACCATGCTACTCAGTCAAGCACTTGCTATTCATGGTCTCATTTAACCTCCAATAATAGGAGGTTAGTCCCATTATTACCCCCCCTCCACCTTCTGATCCTCCTACTCCTCCTTCTGCCCTTCTTCTTCCTTTACTGGAGAAACTGAAGCTCAGAGAGGCAAACAAACAAACAGAAAGCCAGCCCTAGATCACGGTTAGAGGCTGGAGCCAGACTTTCAATTCAGATTTCACTGGCTTGCTTGAAATATACATTTTTTACAATGGAGTCCCGTAAGTCCCGGAATGGTTTAGCACAAGATTCATAAAAGGAGGACTTTGAAAATACAAATTCTTACGTCTGAGGCTTAGAAATTCTGATTTTAATGGCTGGGTGCAGTGGCTCATGCCTGATCCCAGCACTTGGGAGGCTGAGGTCAGTGGATCTCACAGGCTTAATGCCAGCCTGAGCCAGACCTCATCTCTAAAAATAGCCAGGCATTGTGGTAGATGTCTGCAGTCCCAGCTAATTGGGAGGCTGAGACAAGGGAATCACTTAAGCCCAGGAGTTTGAGGTTGCTCTGAGCTATTGCGCTCCTGCACTCTACCAAGGGCAACAAGTAAGACTCTGTCTAAAAAAAAAAAAAAAGAAAAGAAATTCTGACTTTAGGTGAGGAGTGGGACCGAGGAATTTGTATTTTCACAGCCCCCATGGCTGGCTGGTTGAGGAGGTTCCAAGACTGCCGCTCCATCTGATGTCTCTGCTTCCATACATCATGAGTCACGGTGTGTTCCTGCTCAAGGGCCTGCAGACAGTCCAGCAAGGGGCTACCTGTGAGCTTTCCACTCTCGCCAGAGAGCAGGCTCAGCTCTCTCTCTTAGAAGGTCGCAATTTGGGAAAGCCACACAATCAAGAAGGATGATAAAACAAAAAGTATAAATGTAACTATTAATAGATGGAACTGAAGAAGTCTCTTGGGGTAGTGAATGGGAGGAAGAGAAAGCCCCTCAAGGAGTTTGCTTCAGTGAAAATTGATGGTCAGTACACTACTTCTAAGGAGGGCAGGTGCTGTTAGGCACAGGCCCTTCATTTGGCTGACAGGGTGGGACTGGGGGCAAAAGAATGCCTTTGTTGGACACCATAGGGCAGTAGCTGAAGAGCCATCAGGATTATCCTCACTGCTCTTTCTCCAGGTTTCACCAACTTCTTATTTATTTGCCCAGGCTAGAGTGCCATGGCATCAGACTAGCTCATAACAACCTCAAATTCCTGGGTTCAAGCCATCCTCCTGCCTTAGCCTCCCGAGTAGCTGGGACTACAGGCACCGGCCACAACACTTGGCTAATTTTTCTATTTTTAGAAAAGAGGTTCTGAACCTCTTTTCTAAAATAGGTCCTGAGGTCCTATTTTTAGACAAGGTCTTGTTCTTGCTCGGGCTGGTCCTGAACTCCTAAGCTTAAGTGTTCCTCCTGCCTTGGCCTCCAGAGTGCTTGCATTGCAGGTGTGAGTCACCACACCTGGCCAACTTCTTCTTTAAATAAATAATTTAAAAAATGTATTTGAAATACTGGTTTGAAGAGGCACAGAATCGTTAACCTGTCCCATGTGTCCTCAAGTTTTGGTCCTGCCCTGTCTCTGCTCCTTCCCCACATCAACCCTGCTTTCTTCCAGGGCTTTGCACATCTGTTCCCACTGCCTGGAGCACTCTCCTATCATTCTCTTCGCCTATCTTCTTTTATTTATCTCTCAGCTCTAAGCTGAAGCATCCCTTTTTCAGGGAGCCTTCCCCAACATAGAGGTTAGGGACTCTTTATGTATTTTCTGACAACTGTCCATCATAGCATTCTTCACATTGTTATCACATATCTAATTGCATATTTCCCCCTAAACTGCGAGCAACATTCTGAAGATGAACTTTTTTGTCTTACCCAAAGTTTCCACATGGCCAGCTCAACTCTCATTAAATCTGGACTGAGTGAGCCAATGAGTGGGGAGCCTGAGCTCCTGCACATAGCAAGCACTTCACTTCAGAAGCTGAGATGGGAACCGTGATCATTTCACAAAAACGTTCGCATCTGGAGTTCCTAACTGTATCAAAGCTTAGCTTTATCCAAATTATGATGCTGAGAGTCCCAGAATGAGAATGTGGCCCTTCGCTAGTTATTCAACCTCTCAACCTCTCAGAGCTTTTCTGAGTGGCATAGTGCAGAAAAGTACAAAATGTTGAAAACAATGCAAATTTAAGTCCACTCTTGTGGAGACATAGAAGAGATGTGGTCATTTTTAAAGGGCCACAGTTGGGACGTAGGCTGCATTCTGGTTCCCATTTTTCCCACCTCAAGCCATCCACCTGGGAGAGGACGCACACCCAGCACCGTGCGGCCCTTCATCAACCCCACTCATCACCACCACTATCTGGCTGGTTAATAATATTTTGCCTGTAATTACAGAGCCAAGGGGGGGGAGAACAGAAAACAAAGTGGCAGCGTTTGTGGGTGTAAGAATGTGGTAGATCTGTCGAAAACACTTTCCTCCTTCTCTAGGGAGCAATTTTTCTGCTGGTATTTTGAGACTCAGAATTAAATACATGTACCAGAACTGCCATCTCTTAAGGTGACAATGCTAGAAATCTCCCTCGGGTTCCTAGCATGAAAAGTTTTAAATATTAGCTGCTTTAATGAAGTGCCTTACAGATAACATTTTAGGGCAGGCAGTCAAATAGCGATCAGAAAGAGAAAATAGTCAGCTAAAGAAAACAAGCTAAAGAATTAGAGAAAGGGTTGCCAGGTTTAGCAAATAAAAATATTTGAGACATATGTACACTAAAAAATTTTTCATTGTTTATCTGAAATTCAAATTTAACTGGGTGGCCTATATTTTATCTAGCCACCTTTATTGGGAGGCCTTTCCTTTTCTTTTTTTCTTTCTTTTTTTTTTTTTTTTTTGAGACAGTCTCAAGCTATTGCCATGGGTAGAGTGCTGTGGCATCACAGCTCACAGCAACCTCAAACTCTTGGGCTTAAGTGATTCTCTTGCCTCAGCCTGACAACTGTTTGTCTGAAAGACAATTCTCTTGCCTCACCTGACACCTACAGGTGCCTGCCACAATGCCTAGCTGTCTTTAGAGAGAGGGTCTTGCTCTGGCCCAGGCTGATCTTGAACTCCTGAGCTCAGGCAATCCACCTGCCTTGGCCTCTCAGAGTGCTAGGATTGCAGGCATGAGCTACCGTGCCTGGCTTTCTTTCTTTTTCTTTTCTTTTCTTTCTTTCTTTTTTTTTTTTTTTTGAGACAGAGCCTCAAGCTGTCACCCTGGGTAGAGTGCTGTGGCATCACAGCTCACAGCAACCTCCCATTTCCTGGGCTCAAGCGATTCTCCTGCCTCTGCCTCCCAAGTAGCTGGGACTATAGGCGCCCTCCACAATGCCCAACTATTTTTTTTTTTTGGTTGCAGCCATCGTTGTTGTTGTTTGGTGGGCCCTGGCTGGATTCAAACCTGCCAGGTCAGGTGTATATGGCTAGTACCTTAGCTGCTTGAGCCACAGGTGCTGAGCCTTTATGTCATTTTTAATTGAAGCTTTTAAATGTATAAAAGTAGGAGAAATATTATTATGAATTTCCCTCAAGTATCAGCCAGCTTCAACAATTATCCCTTTATGTTCAATATTGTTTTGCCTCTACTCACTCTTCCTTCCCCATGCCACCTTGATTTTAGACCAAATCGAGGACATAAAATCATTTCATTGGTAAACATTTCAGCATATATCTCTAGAAAGGCAAAGATCTTTTAAAAATAGCCACAATATTATAATCATGCTTAAAAATTAACTGTATAGGCTCGGCGCCTATAGCTCAACCAGCTAAGGCGCCAGCCATGTACACCTAAGGTGGCAGGTTCGAATCCCCAGCCCGGACCCGCCAAACAACAATGACAGCTGCAACCAAAAAATAGCCAGGCGTTGTGGCAGGCGCCTGTGGTCCCAGCTACTTGGGAGGCAGAGGCAAGAGACTCGCTTGAGCCCAGGAGTTGGAGG
>CAUYTI010153651.1:0-13006 GCA_963575145.1 Galago senegalensis
ACCTGTAGTCCCAGCTACTTGGGAGGCTGAGGCAGGAGACTCGCTTGAGCCCAGGAGTTGGAGGTTGCTGTGAGCGTGATGCCATGGCACTCTACCCAGGGGGATAGCTTGAGGCTCCATCTCAAAAAAAAAAAAAAAGAGATACTATAAGAAAATAACTCTTCACATGTTTGTCCTATTTCCGTAACTGGATTGTAAACTTCTTGAAGATAGCGACTCAGACTTTTATTTCTTTGACTCCCATTAAGAGTCCCGCCGTTCAGTAAGCAAGTCTTGTGAGAAATGAAAAACATCTTGTACAGCATGCAATTTGTCTGGTAGATTTCAGAAACAAATTGTTTTTCTTACTATACTAGCTAGAACACATTGCTACAATGAGACCTAACCACATGCTTATAATTACTGCCACGCGTCTGAGTATGTGGATAGTTTAAATTAATAGTTATTGAAATTTAACATAATTATATGTTAAGATCTCCAAGTTAAATTCTTCTAAAATTATGTCACGACATTAGTGCACTAGAATATTTTACTAGAAAATGCCAACTTGATAAGAATCCATTCTCACCATAAATTTAAGGCGATTGACAGTTATTAAAATATCACACGCTATCTCATTTAGGACACCAACAGGAAACCAAAGGCACGCTCAGCTGGGATCTGAAGGGAATATGATGAAGCAAGTATTATTATTGTTCAGAGGCGTGTGCCAGGTCAGTGGAACCAACAAGGAATGTGGAGGCACCCTGGGACTGGCAGCCACTCCTGGCCTGAAGGACAAAGGGCAGAGATGTTGTATGGAAGATTAAATTGCCTGAACCATAGTCACTGAGGGATAAGCCACAACAAGAACTGAGTGTGAAGGGGCAGTGAAAAAAATAAATTTAATTTAATTACTTAATTTAATAAATTACTTAATTTAATTAATTCCCCTCACCCCCAACAATCTCCCATCCATACTCCTTCTCCTTCCCTTATCATTGGCCAAACTCATTCAGAAGGGGTAGATGAGAAAATGAGAGGTTAAGAAATCTGCCCAGTGTCACACAGCTAGTGATGTCAGTTCAGCAGGCAGACTCCAGATGCCACAATCTCATTCATTATTTTACTGTCCCAAATGTGAATGATTTTTTTAAATTTTATTTTTATTTATTTATTTATTTATTTGAGACAGAGTCTCACTATGTTGCCCTGGGTAGAGGGCCATGGTGTCAAAGCTCACAGCAACTCCAAACTCTCTGGCAGAAGTGATTCTCTTGCCTCAGCCTCCCAAGTAGCTGGGACTATAGGCACCCACCACAATGCCTGGCTATTTTTTTGTCACAGTTGTCATCGTTGTTTACCTGGCCAGGGCAGGTTTCAAACCCGCCAACCTCAGGGCATGTGGCTGACCCCATAACCACTGTGCTACCGGCACCAAGCCACAAATGATTTAATTTTAAGAAAAGTTATTGAAACCTACAGATGTATAGTTTTATCATATAGTCTACCATTGAGAAAAATTACCTTATGTTAGGCAATCAATTTTATAAATCTTACTACATCCCTTAAATTTAGTGGGGCTAGGAGCCCCAGGAAAAACCCTGACCTAGTTTTATGAGCCTCCATGGAGAAGGGGGAGGAACCAGAGTGGAAGAGGTGGGGACTGAGCAAAATAAAACACAAGAGACGAAAGATGGGTCGGGAGGTCTGACGCAGCCGACGACTGCAGCCAGCCCCAAAACACAAAATCAGCTTTATTTCATAGTATCTCAGCAGGGTTGTTTACAGGGAAGTAACATAGACAAAAGATATATTTTTGGTCTTACAATATGATTGGAAAACATACATAACTTTATCAAAAACAAATCCTATTAATGGTTTCTACTTAACTTCATTAACGTATGTTAAAAAGTTAAAAGGGAACGATCACAAAGATTGCCACACAGTTCCTAAAGATTAACTAGACCAAGGAAGAGCTTCGTGATCTCTGGCAGAGGGAGCCTGGAGAAAGGAATGTTGTTTTGGGAGACGAGGAGAAGCAGTTGGGGGGTCATTCTATGAATACTGTGAGGGCCCTGAAGCCTCAGGGCCCACTCTACACAACCTAGCCCCTATTTAATAGGCAGACCACATCCTTAAGTACCCAACAGTATTTGCCCTCAAGGGCTGTGGAAGGGGATGAGGATCCCAAAGGATGCTTCCTTGGCTTGATTCTCTGGGTGGTGTTCCAGCACAGGGCTGGCTATGTCTCTGACACATCCACTGGTCCCTGGGCCCTCGTGTTCCTCATTCAAACACCCTCCCCACCAACCCAGAGCCCAGCCTCTCCAGGACCAAGCAGGCAACCTGGCAGGGCTACTGGGCTCTTTCAAGGAGGTTCGTTAGCACCCCCTAGTGGCTGATCCAAGAAACACCATGTTCAGAGGAAGACTGGGGGAATGACAATAATACCAGGCACAGAGTCCTGGCTTCCTTTTCCATTCAGTCAGACCCAGAAGGGTCTCCCCAGGATTGCAGACAAGTAGATAATGTGAGTCATTTCTGCAAACACCTAAACCCAGTCTTGCTTCCCAAAGTATGGCCTCCTCCACCAGCAACATTTGAGAGCGTATTCGAAATTCAGAATCTGAATCAGAACCTGCATTTCAACAAGATTCTGACATGATTGACATGCAACTAACACTGAGAAGCTTTTTTCCCTCTATATTTTCTTTTACATGTCTCCCTACTTCCTCACTGTCAAAAGACAATATACAGCCAGTTTCCAAGGCTGGCCCTAATTTCTCAAGCTAAGTCTGCAAAGACCTTGGATCAAAATTTTGTTCTGCTTTGATTCACTAAAATATAAGTAAATTCTTTGAGTCTGATCTTAAGTTTTTAGATGAAAATAACATCTATCCTTAGGAAACTAAAGATTAAAACATTTTCAGAGTAACTATGTGTACCTTGGAGTCATTATTCAGATTTATGAATTCCAGGATATTGGATTCTTCTTCAATTTCTAATGTTATTCCTCTGGCTTTCTAGAAAGGTTCACATTCCACCCTTTGAGTTCAAGCCACAGTCCTCTGCTGGCATCCAGTGGTGGATGGTGTAATGTGGAACCGTGATACCGCAGTAAGCCCTTGAAACGACCCAGGAGGGTGGCGCCTAAATGCAGCCTGTGGCTCTTTGTGTAACCCAGAAGAGACCAAAGGGAGGAAAGGGAGAAATGTGGCCCAGTGTCTGCTGAGATTTCACTGTTCTGAGCAAAGCTGTTGTATACCAGTTCATTATCAGACACCAGGTGCCAAGCTGAAAAATGTGAACTTGGTTTTCTTTTATGCATTCATTCATATGTTCAGTCCTGCTGAGACCTGCAGTTCAGTAATGACTTTAACAATTCTAAAGTACTTATAACAAGGACTCACGGCTGCAGCTTTACTTCTTTCCATTTGCTTTATTTGCATGTTCTGCCCTTTCCACCTCCCATTTCCTAAAAAGTAAAAATAAGGACAAGGCAGGCATAGAGAGGCACACCCACTGTGCGCTCAGTAGGGTAGCTAGTCTGTAGTCACTCACTATTCCGTGTAAGAATGGTTGACAACTCCTGATAAGCTGATCATGGGGTCCACAAAAACAGAATATTTTCAGTTTTGCTTGCCATTTGCCTAGCTTTGAAAATTATAGTATATTTTATCATTGATTGCAAGGTATAAATTCCCTGCCTAGGAGCAACTTCAAAGAATTCCAATTTGGAAATACCCAGAACATCTCTTGTTTTTTGAATTTTTTTTTTTAATTAAAGGACCCTCCTGGCCCTTACATTCTCCCACCTAAGATAATCTCTTATACAGGCACACTTCACTGAAGTTGATGAGACTCTGAAAACCTCAGTTGCAATGAGGATATACTTTGGACTTAACAGGATTCACTTTGTCACAACTAATTTAACCTCAATTCAAGTCTTTGCAGTTATTATTTTTCCCCTGCTTAGGAAAGCAAAATTCTTTGAAATCTTTTTATGTCTTTCCCCTTATTATCCAACCACCCTGTGGGATCAATGGAAGACAAATTTTTTCCTAAGTACTTCTTAGAGGCACTTTTGAGTGTGGACCTGCTAGTTTCTTGGCAACTTGGCTCAGTTCACCTCCAGCTGTGGCACAGCTGTGTGACAGCCAAGACGGGTAGTTCCACTTTCCATGAAGGCCTGAGGTTCCCAGCCAGCTCCGAACCCTAGTAACTGGAAAGGAGCTTAGAGTCGCCTGTAAGCGACTTTGTCACAATGAGAAGAATGAGGAAGGTGTTTTTTCCCAGCAAAGCTAAAATTCCAAGGAAGATTAAAGCCGAGGACGTCTCCTAGCTGTTCTGGCGCCCTCCACTGCCTGTATCTGGCTTTGCACTCTCGAGTTCCCTCAAAACTAGAGCTGTAAAGGAATCGCCCAGCCAGCGAAAAGTAGGAAGTTTGTGTAACTTTGTGGAAACCTTGGCCAAAATCTAAGGGTGGCTTTTTGGAATGCTAAAGTCATTATAAATTGGCAACGAAAACTCTGTGTCCTGCCACCTTGGGACATCTGGCCTTCATCCCACGTCCCACAGTGACGGTGTTGGCAAGGCGTGGCCTTTCACTAAAGGCAAGATGACATTACGGTGCCAGCCATATACACTGAGGGTGGCGGGTTCCAGCCCAGCCCGGGCCGGCTAAACAACAATGGCAACTGCAACAAAAAAATAGCTGGGCATTGTGGTGGGCGCCTGTAGTCCCAGCTACTCAGGAGTCTGAGGCAAGAGACTTTACTTCTTTTTAAAGTAAAAAGACTTTACTTTAAAAAGAGACTTTACTTCTTTTTAACCCCAGACTGAAGCCCAAGAGTCTGGGGTTGCTATAAGCTGTGACACCACGGCACTCTACCAAGGGTGACATAAATAAGATAAATAAAATAAAAATAAAAATTAAAGGCAAGACGTGGACTTGCTGGTTCTTTGTACCCTGCACATACTCGATTTATACTCTTAATTTTTTAAAAAGTCCTTTTCTTACATCAGCTCAGGCTGTGAATTGAATCTTGGAAGAGATTTTTCTTTTTATTAAGTCATATACACATAGATCATGAATACATTTATGCATTTGTGGGGTACAATGTGTTGATCTTTTATACAATTTGGAACATTTACATCAAACTAATTAATATAGCTTTCACTTCATTTACTTGATTATTGTGTTAAGACATTTAAGTTCTACACATGACAGATTTGACCTGTACCCTTGCAATATGCTCCATAGGTGTGGTCCCACGGCTTACCCTCCCTCTATCATACCTCCCTCCTCCTGTCCCTTCCCCCTCCATTTCTCTCCTTCATCCTGGGCTATAGTTGTGATCTACCTTTCATAGGAAAGTGTGAGTAAATATAAACTGGTTTCATAGAAGTACTGAGTACATTGGATACTTTTTCTTCCATTCTTGAGATACTTTGCTAAGAAGAACATGTTCCAGCTCCATCCATGTAAACATAAAAGAGGTAAAGTCTCCAACTTTTTTTAAGGCCTCATGTATTGGAAGCAATTTTTCTATTTGCTGTTCAGAGTTCCGGTACTGGCCAGTTTCTAGTTTCTTCTCCTACTTGCTTTTCAGTGTCCCAGGACTGGCCAGACACCCAGGATGATTTCTAACAGGACCCCACTTCCCCCTGCCCATCCTCAAGACAGAAATACTGAAAGGAAGAGACTCTGGGAGAAATACATGTGTCACTCTCCAGCTACATCACGTGGGAAAAGGTTATTTTGTAAAGGTTTCTTACTGAAAAGAAATCACTTGAATTCTGAGTATCAATTTCCTTAAAAAGAGTGATTTAAACAACTGCAACGCCGTCTTCCCATCCTTAAATTCACACCCTGCCCTTCCCACGCCCTCTCCTCCTCTACCCACGACCCCCGTATATTTTGGCACTACTGTCTCTTAAGGTTAAAGTCAGTGTCATCTTTGAACCCCCCTCTCTAATCTCCCTCTTTAAATCACCCACTAAGCGCAGTTTCCCCACCTCCTGTTATCCCCGGGATCCATCCACTCTATTCCCACCACTGCATTTGGCCACACACATTAATGAACTCTCCTTATTTGGAGAAGTGACTTTATAAGCCAGGAACATTCAGACTTAAATTCAGAGATGGTGGAATAAATCAAACTCACGTATTTATAAAGCATAAAAGAGCCTGGCTTCTCAGAGTCATGCTGATTTAATGGTTATTTTAAGCTGAGTCATTAAATTAATATATTTTAAGCATATTGAAAGATTTGAGAAAATTCATATGCAAAATTCCTAATTTTATGTATCCAATTAACGGGATCTTCCAAGATAGTCAGGAAGACTTGTTAAAGTTGTGACTTTGTCTTGCCAAGCATTTGAAATGTTGAGCAAAACGATGAAATGTATTCATTTCAGATATTTATTCTAAAGTCTTTAAAAGAATTTACTCAACCAACTTTGCAGATGTGTCCGACTGTTTCAGGGAAGTTTGGTTTGTTGGGCTAGAGCTAAATAGTGATTAAACATCTGGTAAAAGTGACTATTAATATTTGTATAAATATTAGAGTACAGTTGGTAGGTTAGACTTGATGAAAATGTAAATTTGAAAACCTAAACTTTAAAACTGAGTGTTATTTTAAACCCAAGCAAATATTAAGTCTTTTTTGTACTCAAAATTCCCCTTTGGACATCTGACAGTTATAAAGAAAATTCTCTTAGTAATATTATTATGGAAATGCTTGTGTTTAGGGAGTTGGTCATGTATTTTGATATGTCTCTCGTCACACATGCAAACTCAAACCAAGTTGTAGAACATTTCAAATGCTTTGGTTCCATTTTAATTTTCTGTGATGAACATAGAGAGAAGCCATGTGGCGTGCCTGAGGGTCCCACTGAATGCTGCAGGTCACAGTACAGTAAAAAAGGAGAAACGTTTCAGCGATGTGACATCCTCAAACTCGGGTGTAGGTTTTACCAAGGACTGTCACTTGTTCTCCATAACTAGAGAGCCCTCTTGGCTCCTTCTTTTATGTGGCAGGGATGTGTCACTGGTTGGGTGACATTCCCTAAGACATAGCTTTACAGAGAGCTAAGATCTGCAAGTACAAACCTCCCCCGAGAAGGGTGCCCGCCAGGTCTCCGGGCAGCCCAGGGCTTCTCCACACTCACCATCTCTTGCCACCGTCTTGCCCTTGCCATCGGGGTTTACTATCTTTCCTGATTACTATTTTAAACTCAGAGTAAACAGCAGTGAGAACTGGATGGAGGGCTCTTCTGCATAACAAACGATCTCTTCCTTGGACTTGGGAAATTTTGGAAGCAAAGCCACTTGCGCGTTCTGACTCCTACCTGGGGATCACCTCACAGAGGGGGAACATTTGTACAGGGGACTCCAGAACCAAGTCTTCATGACGGCCTCCGTGTGTGGAACCTAAGGTGAGGAAAGTAGGCACGAGTCTTGTCCACCACAGAAACCTGTAATTGGAGTCACCTCTAGTTTGTGCCCCTCCCTGCATGTGCCCTGACAGCTGACTATGTACCTGTGATACTGCCCCTATAAGGAGGTGGGAAGTGGGCAGGCTCAGGAATGACCCTCTGTGTCTTCTCAGCAGGACACTGCTGGTGTCTTCACTTCTGGTATGAGACTCTCCCACCCAGTGGGGACGTTTTGTCCCTAGCCCCGCCATGAAGTGCCCCCAGTCACTGGAAATGTGTGCCAGCATTTTTGTGTGTTGCCACCACCCTGTCTGGAAGGGCAGCTCCCGCCTGCCTCTGCAAACCCCTGGACCTCAGCAGAACAGGGCAGACAGCCACAGTGTGTGTGGCCCCTTCCCCTCTGTGTGGGGCCCTGCTCTGGGCCGAGTCTCTGCTGTAACAGAGCCAGTGGCCTTTTAAAGAAATGAAGCAGCAAAGGTAAGCCATGCATGTTCCTGCCCATTCTTCCGCCGGCAGGACAGAGCCCCAGGAGTAAGGACCTTATGATGTGATGTAACATGAGGTGGTAGAGCATTCAAGTCGGAAGGCATCTCAGTAATCTAGTCAAACACCCTCCTCGTAGAGGTGAAGAAAGCAAGGGTGTGAATCATCCCCGGTAACACGGCAAGCGTAGCTATCACTGTGAGAACTAGGAATGGTTACATCTACCACTAGCACATCTCTTGTTAAATTGCTTAGCCTTCTGGGAGGCTGTCTTAGTTCAGCATTTTCCAGAAGCCAAGCTTGATCCAACAACTGGGGTAAAAGTTCTTTATGTTAGAGGTGATCAGGGCAGCACGGTGAGGGCTAGGAAGTGACACAGTGTGACAGAGAGACTGGGCTGGGCTACCAGGTCCACCTTCACAAACAAAGCACTTTTCCTGCCACCTGCTGGGCTTGTGGTGGCAACTGCTGAGTATTGCTGAAAATCACCATCATCAAAGGTCATTTTGCTTCCTGCAAGCAGCTCCCATCCAAAGCTGGTTGATGCAAGGGTCCAACCTTCCTGTCCCCACCTTCCTGCCTCAGGTTGACTCCAGCAGCTGTCTGGGTTTCAGAACATCCTGTGGAAGAGAATGGAACCCAGAAATTGGGATGGGGACATCTGGGCTAATGCACTTGAGAATATTGAACGCTCAGACTCTCCTGGGGCCCCAACCCTGCAGAAATAGGTGGTGCTGTTGGAGGTAGCAAGCTCCCTCCCCAAGATACCAGGTTCCTTTGGGGGCTCTGATCCACCATTCCCGTTGGCCACAGGTAGTTAAGAAAGGTGAGTTCACAACACAGTGCTGGTCCAGCCAAGGGAGAAAACCGTGCCCCAAGGGCCTGCAGGACTAGTGAACATGCACCGCAGTCTGAGAGAGCCCGTGAAGGATTCCAAGAGGTCCAGGTCAAGGAGGGGAAGGTCACAAGCGAAAGAAAGTGTTTACTGATCTGGACGTGCTATCTCAGGATACAGGATTCAACAGCACAGCAAAGACCCCCAGGCAGACTCATTCCTGGATGGCTCTTAGTCTGGGCCATCACTTTCTCCAAGTGTCTTTTAATTCCATTTTTATATTAGTGTTTTTGAGGATTTTGCATCTATGTTCATCTAGGATATTGGCCTCTAGTTTTCTTTTCTTGTAGTGACCTTGTCCGGCTTTGACCTTTGGGTATCGCGGGCCTTGTAAATAAGTTTGGAAGTATTCACTGCTTTTTTTTTTTTTTTAAAGAAGAATCTTAGAAGGATTGATATTAGTTCTTTAAATGCTTGGTAGAATTCAGCCATGAAGTCTGAGGGCCTGGGCTTTTTTTTTAGGTAGAAGATTTTCTATTATAAACTCAACCTTCTTACTCATTATTGGTCTATTTATATTCTCCATCTCTTCATGACTGAGTCTTGGTATTATAAGTTATGTTTCTAGGGTAGGAATTCATGCATTTCCTCCAGGTTATCCGATTTGTTGGCATATAATTGTCCATGGTAGTCTCTTAGGATGCTTTGTACTTCTGTTATCAGTTAAGCTGTCTCCTCGTTCATTTCTGATTTTATTTAAGTCTTTTAGTACAGCTAATAATTTGTCAGTCTTGTTTACCTTTTAAAAAAATCAACTCTTTATTTTATTGGTACTATTTTTAGTTTCTTTTATTTATTTCTGCTGGTTTCTAACTTTGGATTTAGCTTTTGTTTTTTAGTGTAATGTTATGTTCTTTATTTGAGATCTTTCTCTCTTTTTTTTTTTTCTTTTGGAAGGGGCCGGGTTTGAACCCACCACCTCTGGTATATGGGGGCTAGCACCCTACTCCCTTGAGCCACAGGCACTGCCCTGAGATCTTTCTTTTTTAAAATGTATACATTTAATGCTGCAAACTTCCCTCTTAAAACTGCTTTTGCTGAGTCTTGTTAGTTTGGTACGTTGTGTTTTCATTCTTACTTGTTTCAAGATATCTTTTAATTTCATTTTAATTTCTACTTTGACCCAATGGTTAAGACTTGTTTGTGACCTGCCTTATGATCTGTCCTACAGAACATTCTGTGTACACTTTAAAACAGTGTGTGTTGTGTTTCTGTTGGATGAGATGATGTGCTTGTGTCTGTTAGCTCCATATGTCTAAAAAAGTAGTGTCCAAGTCCAATGTTCCCTGTTATTTTTTTCCGTCTGAATGATCCATGATTATTGGAAGTGGAGTGTAGAAACCCCTGCCGTCGTTGTATAGCTATCTATTCTCCCTTCAGACGTGTTGATGTGTGTGTTATGTAGTTAGGTGTTCTGATGATAAGTACATATACATGCACATATTTACAATTGTTTCCTCTTGAGGAACTGACCCCTTTTTCAGATTCAGAAGTTAGCCCTATCATTGAAATTTTCAGAAATCCAGTGGTCTCTGGATCTCCAAAGTAAAGCATAAGTTATTGTGTCACTCATTTCCAGCTATGAAGAAGGAAGCACAATGCCTGGGGGGGCTGCTATGGTGTCTTGAGAAAGACTCCTCTGAGAATATTGCTTCAGTCAATACAGTGGGCAAGTGAAAAGTTGTCAGCTAAGCATGAGTTTGTTCAGCAAGGCCCTGTGGGTTAGGTGCACTCATTCTCCCAAAGCGAAATGTTTCTACGTGGGGACACAGAAAGAGTACCATTAAGCTTTAAAGTTTGGCACCGCCTGGGAACTTCAGGCTACTCATTCCACAGGACAAGTGATCATTAAGGGTCGCTGTGTGGGTAGAACATTAGGGGGTTCTGGCTGCCACTGCACATGCATGAGGTCTGCAGAAGTATACTGGTCTGGCCCCCACGGGATTCAACCAGCATTTCATGGTGTTCCCCTGACTAATTTCACTTGTAAGTGGATAAGTGCAGGCTCGGTGCCTGTAGCTCAGTGGTTAGGGTGCTGGCCACATACACTGAGGCTGGTGGGTTCGAGCCTGGCCCCGTCATACAAAACAACAATGACAATTGCAATAAAAAAAAAAATAACCAGGCATTGTAGTGGGCACCTATACTGCCAGCTACTTGGGAGGCTGAGGCAAGAGAATTACTTGAGCCTAGGAGTTTGAGGTTGCTGGGAGCTGAGATGCCACAGCATTCTACTGAGGGTGACATAGTGAGACTCTGTCTCAAAAAATAAAAAAAAAATTTAAAAAAATGGGTAAGTGCAGCAGCCACAGCTTGGGGAGGGAATGGTGACTCGGCTGGGAGTCCTGCAGAATGAGGTAAGCTGCCACGACAAGCTGCAGTGCTAGCTCGGGGGGTGAGGGCAACCCAGGATGGAGAGCAGAGGAGGGAGAGCATGGGTGCCAGTTATGCCCTTGCCATAAGCACCAGCCCTAAAGGCTGTGCTTCTCCCCTCTGACTTTCCTTTCTCATAACTCAAGTTCAGGAAAACAGGCCTGAACTTCCAGAGGGGCTTCCCAGAACATAGACAAAGTTCATCTGAATGGATCTGGGTAGATAGTAGTGGGAGCTTTGCCACGCTGCCCAGATCTCCCTTTATGACTGAAGAGTTTATTCTCCGGGCGCTGGGCATCCTGGCTAACACTCCTCAGTCATTGGCCTTCTCCAAATATTGTCCTCAACTGAAGAGACCTACGAGGAGAGAAACTGAATCTGAAAATCTGAAAATAACTTTTCAACGCAGGGTCATTAGACCTGGCTTCTATACACCAACTCAGACGACTCTGAAGAGCCACCCCAGCTTCAGATCTCCATGTGGGGCTAGCTGATGCTTTATTTGTAATAACATTCCAACTTTCCCCCTGCTTCCTTCCTTTTCCTATTCAGAAATTAATCCTGAGAGCACTTTCCAGGAAATCTAAACAGAGTCAGCTGCCCGAGGGTCTCGATCTGCAACAAGAAGAGAACGCCACTAAACATTCCACTGATGGGAATGTTACTACTGCAGACAGCTGGGGCTCGATGCCTCTGGGAACCCTCCTGAGACTGTATGGAACAGGTCTCAGATTTTCCCCTTTAGGGAGTATGGTCAGAGCATTTATTTGCCAATTCCTACAGCTCTGTTGGCTGAGCAGTCCCTCTTGGGGTTTTAACACCTGTCGCTTTCTTCCTGCTCTGTCTGTGGGCTGAGGAAGGTCCTGAAACTAGAAAGCCATCAGGTGGGAAGACTGAGGAAGCCGTCGGCCTATGTAAAGATTGTCCCCAAGGTAGGTGTGGAGATTACAAGAGAAACATCGGAGGACAGGGACCGTGTGGAACCACGTGGTGTATTTCCCCTGAGGAGGGAGAGCTACGTGAGGTTTGTGAATGAGAACTGAAGATGTCACAGGATTGCCGGACTAAAGCAGCAGGGCAGAGGCTACGAGGAAGGAAGGCGCCCACTGATTCTTCATTGTGTATTTTCAATGTGGAGCGTGCGAGACAGCTGGGAGGATGTGGCTGGGTGTGGCAGGGTTGCTGTGGGGAAGACACATCAGGACCACATTTTACAAACCTACAATAATTTCACTGGTTCCTGTCTTGAAGGAAGACTAATCTCTTGAGGGCAGGAATGTCAGGACCTGCTTCTGACACCACTTGGCAGGGCCCGGGCCTGGCCAGGTCTCGGGCTGGCTTAGGGACACGGACAGCTAAGCTACCTTGCTCTGGAACGGTTTCTCATAGGTGCTTGAGGGCTACCTACTTTAGCTGGAGAGAGAGAGAGAGAGAGAGAGAGAGAGAGAGAGAATGAATCTTAGAGTAAAGCAGTCTTCTTAGAACAGATAGCTCTTAGTCTTTAGCAGAGCTTGGCAATCTTCAGCAGAGACGCAGTGCTGGCGTTCATGCAGGCAGGAGAGGAGACAGAGTAAGTGAACCCGGGATATAACGCGCATACCTCCTGACTGCCTTCGCCTCCAGCCTAATATAAGGCTGAGCTCGTGCTTCTCAACACCACAGGTGTAGAGACTGCCAATTCACCAACCAATGCTCTCATCTCGCGAGCTCACTCATGCTTGTTAGAACCAAATCTCTCTCCATGCCCTTTTCACCAAGGTGTTCCATTACAGGTATTTCTTATAACTCTCACTCCTCTTAGCCATAGGCTATATGGGCTGCTGCAGGTGGTCC
>CAUYTI010153654.1:0-22699 GCA_963575145.1 Galago senegalensis
GTAATCTTAGCTTTATAAGCAGCCTGTAACAGCCTCTCGGGGTTCCTTCCCTAGCGGCTGAGGGAACCCTGATGCGTCGGCAATAAACCAACCTCTTGCTCTTTGCATCGACCTGTGCTTGTGAGTGGTCTTTGGGTGAGCGACCCCCGGGGTTGGGCACAACATTTCTAGTCTCCTACACATGATGTTAAATAAATGCACTAAAAGCAAGGAAAAAAAAACAGTTGCCAAAGAGAAAGCAATTAACAGGACCCTCCCTACAGACAGCATAGGTGTCAGAACTGACAGACTGGGGATTTAAAGTAACTGCATAGAAAACTTACATGAACATATGGGTATTTCAGCAGGGAGGCAGAAACTATGAGAAAGAAGCAAATGGAAATGTTAGAAATGAAAAAAGAATAGTAACAGAAATGAAGACTGCCTCTAATGAATTGAGAGGTCAACCTGAAACAGCTGAGGGAAGAATGAGTGAGCTTGAACGTAGGTCGGTATAAATTACCCAATTTACACAAGAAGAGATGAGTGGAGGAAAAGCCAAAGAGGACACAGCATCCAAGACTGACGAGATAATGTCTAATGGTCCAACATATGTATATCTGGAATCTGAGAAAGAAAAGAGAAAAAGAACAGGCAGAAAAAAATATTTGAAAGATAATGGCTGAGAATTTTCAAAAAATCATGAAAGACATCAAAGTATAGATCAGAGAATCTCACAGAACCCCAAGTAGGATTAAACATCAACATACATATTTAGACACATAATGAGAAAATATAAACGGCATCTGAAGGGAAAAGACTTTATTTAGATAGAAATAAAGAAAAGGATTATAGTAAATTTCTTGTTGTAAACTTTGCAAAAAACAAATTAAAAAAGGAGAGGTATCTTTAAAGTCCCCAAAGAAAAAGTCTTCCAATTAAGAATTCTATATCTAGAAAAAATATTTGAAGTAGAAAAGAAAAAAGACATTTTAGACAAACAACTTAGAGTATTTTTATTAGCATACCTGTGGTACAAGAAATAGGAAAGAAAGTTGTTCGTGCAGAAGTCATGATATATCATACCAGAAAAAACATGTGTGTCTACTTAGATGGTAAAGAAATAAACTCTACAAAAATATTTGAAATAAAGGTAAGACCTTTTTCTTATCTTACATCGCTGTCTATAGCAAAAATAGTACAAATGAACTGTGAGTTTATATGTAATAGCAAAATAATGACAAAAAATAACACAAAGGATGGAAAAATAGGAATTTAAACTTCACTGTTGTAACCTTTTGTAATTGTTATGATATTATTTGTATGTATAATGTAATCCATGGATGTATAATGTAATGTATATTGTATGTCTAGGAAAACCAGTAAAGACTTTTAAAAAGAGATAAGGACAATAACCCAAAAAGAGATATGAATATTAACCCACTAGTAAAGATAAAATGGAATCACAAGCAATAATACTAAAGCAAGCAGACAAAAGGAAGAAAGGAACAGGGAACCCCCAAACAAATTTTCTTTTCTTTTTTTTTTTATTGTTGGGGATTCATTTAGAGTACAGACAACTAGGTTACATTGATTGTATATGTTAAGTAAAGTCCTTCTTATGATTGTGTTCTGCCTCCAAGAGGTGTGCCACATACAGTGACCCCCCACCCCTCCCTCCTTTCCTCTCTCTACACTCCCAATCCTTCACTACCACTATGTACTTGGTCATCAATTTTCCTCATATCAGAATTGAGTACTTTGGATTCTTGCTTCTCTGTTCTTGTGATGTTTTACTAAGAAGAATGTGTTTCACCTCTATCCAGGTTGATACAAAAGATGTAAAGTCTCCATCTTTTTTAGTGGCTGAATAGCATTCCATGGTATATATACACATGCCACAGCTTGTTAATCCATTCCTAGATTGGTGGGCATTTAGGTTGTTTCCACAGTTTGGCAATTGTAAATTGAGGTGCGATAAACAGTCTAGTGCAAATGTCCTTATGGTAAAATGATTTTTCTTCTGGGTAGATGTGCAGTAATGGGATTGCAGGATCAAATGGGAGATATAGTTATAGTTCCTGGAGGATTCTCCATACTTCCTTCTAAAAAGATTATATTAGTTGGCAGTCCCACCAGCAGTGAAAAATGTTACCCTCCCTCCACATCCACACCAGTGTCTGCAGCTTTCAGATTTTGTGACCATTCTCACTGGGGTTAGGTGATATCTTAGGATGGCTTTCATTTGCATTTCTCTGATAATTAGAGATGATGAGCATTTTTTCATGTCTTTCTTAGCCATTTGTCTATCTTCTTGAGAGAAGGTTTCATTTGGCTCTCTTACCCATTGATATAAGGGATTGTTGGCTTTTTTCATGTTGATTAATTTGAGTTCTCTGTAGATCCTAGTTATCAAGGTTTTGTCTGATTTATAATACGCAAATGTCTTTTCCCATTCTTTGGTGTTGTCTTCTTAGCTGTACAGAAGCTATTCAATTTAACTAAGTCTCATTTATTTTTGTTGTTGCTGCAATTGCCACTGAAGCCTTCTTCATAAAATCTTTCCCCAGGCTGAACTTCAAGTGTTTCCCCCACAGTTTCTTTGAGGATTTTTATTGTTTCATGTCTTGGATTTAGATCTTTTATTCATCTTGAATCAATTTAGTCAGTGGAGAAAGGTGCAGGTCCAGTTTCAGTCTTTTACATGTGGTTAAGCAGTTCTCCCAACACCATTTATTGAATAGGGGTTCTTTCCCCCACTGTATGTTCTTGTTTGGTTTGTCAAAGGTTAGGTGACTGTAAGATCTTAGTTTCATTAATGGTTTTCAATTTGATCCTAGATGTCTAGATCTCTATTTTTATGCCAATACCATGCTGTTTGGAACATTATGGCCCTGTAGTATAACCTAAAGTCAGGTAGGCTGATGACTCCAGCTTTGTTTCCATTACTAAGAATTGCCTTGGCTATGTGGGTTTTTTCCTGGTTCCATATAAAATGAAGAATTATTTTTTCCAAATCTTGGAAGTATGATGTTGATATTTTAATGGGAATTGCATTGAATATGTAGATTGCTTTCAGAAGTAGAGGCATTTTAACAATGTTGATTCTTCCCAGCCATGAGCATGATATGTTCTCCATTTCTTAATATCTTCCGCTATTTCTTTTCTTATGGTTTTGTAGTTTTTCTTGTAGAGGTCTCTCACCTCTTTTGTTAGATATTCCTAGGTATTTCATTTTCCCTGAAGCTACTGTGAAGGGAATTGTGTCCTTGATTACCTTCTTATTTTGGTTGTTATTGGCATATGCAAAAGCTACTGGTTTGTGGACATTGATTTTGTATCCTGAGACATTACTGTATTTTTTGATCACTTTCAGCAGTCTTGGGGTTGAGTCTTTGGGACTCTTTCAGTATAAGATCATATAGTCAGCAAAGAGGTAGAGTTTGACCCCCTTTGCCCCCATTTGGAGGCCCTTTATTTTATTCTCTTGGTTGAGTGTATTGGCTAGAACTTCCAGCACTATGTTGAATAGTAGTGGTGATAGAGGACAGCCTTGTCTGGTTCCAGTTCTAAGTGGCAAAGCTTTCAGTTTTGTTCCATCCAATATATTAGCTGTGTGTTTGTCACAGATGGCTTCAATCAGTTTAATAAATGTGCCACCTATGCCTATATCCTTCAGAGTTCACACTAGAAAAGTATACTGAATATTATCAAATGCTTTTTCTGCATCTATTGAGAGGATAATATGCTATTTGTTTTTGCTTCTGTTGATATGGTGAATTACGTTTATACCCTTGCATAGGTTCAATCAGCCTTGGATCCTTGGGATAAAACCTAATTGATCATGATGTGTGATTTTTTTTTAATGTGTAGGTGTAATCTATTGCCTAGGATTTTATAGGGAATTTTTGCCTCTATATTCATTAGTGAAATTGATCTGAAGTTCTCCTTTTTAGTTGGGTCTTTTCCTGGTTTTAGTATCAGGGAGATGTTTGCTTCATCATAGAAGTTGTTGGGAATATTTCTTCCTTCTCATTTTTTATTTTCTTGTGGGGAATATTCCTTCCTTCTAATTTTTTGGAATAATTTCTACAGTTTAGGTATACTCTTCTTTGAAGATTTGACAGAATTCTGGTGTCAAGCCACCTGGTTCAGGACTTTTTGTTGTTGTTGTTAATGGGAGATTTTTTATTGCTTCTTTAATCTCAAAGCTTAAAATTGGTCTATTCAAGAAATCTATTTCTTCTTCATTAAGTCTAGGGAGAGGGTGTGATTCCAAGTATTGATCCATTTCCTCCACATTGTCAAATTTCTGGGCATAGTTTTTTGTAGTATTCAGAGATAATCTCTTGTATCTCTGTGTCATTTGTTGTTATTTCCCCCTTAACATTTCTGATTGAGGTTACTAGGGGATTTTACTTTTCTATTTCTAGTTAGTCTGGCCAAAGGTTTATCTATTTTATTTATTTTTTCAAAAAACCAATTTTTTGCTTTGTTAGTTTTCTGAATTTTTTTGATTTGTTTTTAATTTCATTAATCTCTGATTTAATTTTGGTTATTTCTTTGCTTCTGCTGGCTTTCAGGTTAGATTGTTCTCCTTTTTCCAATTCCATAAGATTGTGAGTTTCTTGATGCACTCTCTCTCTCTGTTTTTCAAATGAAGGCATCTATTGTGATAAATTTCCTCTCAGGACTGTTTTTGCTGTATCCCACAGGTTTTAGTAACTAGTGTCTTCATTGTTGTTATGTATGAGGAATTTCTTTTCTTTTCTTTTTTGCAGCTTTTGGCCAGGGCTGGGTTTGAACCCGCCACCTCTGGCATACGGGGCTGGCGCCCTACTCCTTTGAGCCACAGGTGCCGCCTCACATATGAGGAATTTAACAATTTCCTCTTTTCTGTCTTCCTAAACCCAACTATTATTCAGCATAAGGTTGTTTGATTTCCTTGCCTTTTTTGTGGGGATGAACATTTTGTTGGAGTTGAGTCCCACCTTTATTGCCTTGGGGTCTGAGAAGAGAGAAGATATAATTTCTATTCCTTTAATTTTGTTGAAGTTTACTTTGTATCCTAAAATGTAATCTGTTATTTAGAATCTGATGAGAAAAAATGTACATTGTTTTGATTTGGGATGATATTTTCTGTATAAGTCTATTTACCCCATTCATTCCAGGGTCATGTTTAAATCCTTTGCATCTTTGTTTAACGTCTGTTTGGAGGACCTGTTCAGTCCTGTCAGAGGGGTGTTACAGTCCTTAGGATTTAATGTGTTTTGGAATATCATATCGCTCAGACTCATCAAGGTCTATTTCATAAATATGGGAGCATTTAAGGTAGGTACATAAATGTTTAAAATTGAGATGTCTTCTTGTTGTATTGTTCCTTTAACCAGTATGAAGTGTCCATCTTTGTCTTTCTTAACAAAAGTTATTTCAGATCCACCTGTATCTGAGAATAGGATTGCAACCCTTCCTTTCTACTGGTTTCCATTTGCTTGAAACACTGAGTGTTTCATTCTCTAACCCTGAGTCTTGATTTGCCTTTTAAAACTAGGTGTGTCTCTGGAGACAGCATATGGATGGCTTATGCTTTTTTTATCCAATCAGGCAGCCTGTGCCTCTTCAGTGGGCAATTCAATCATTGACATTTCATTGACATTTATTGAGATTACATATGTGTATTAGAATTTTGTTCATCTTGTTATGAGAAAGCTTGTTGTGTAGTTTATCCTTTGTGCCATGTGGAGGCTAAGTTTTCACCTTTCGCTTCTAGGTGTTTACTTTGGTGGTGGCCCATTTTGGTGCTCAGTGTTGTGAACAGATCCCTAAGTATTTCTAGCTGAGCTGGTCTTGTGGCAAATTTCCTTAATTCTTTTACATCTACAAAAGATTTGATTTCTCCATCAATTTAGAAGCTTATTTTAGCAGGATAAATGGAATTCTAGGGTTAAAACTGCTTTGTTCAAGAATGTTGAAGATGGATGACCAGGCTCTTCTGACTTAGAAAGTTTCAGTTAAAAAGTTTGCTGTCATCCTAATGGCTCTGCACTTGTAGGTCAGTCGGCACTTGTTCCTTGCTGCTTGCAGAATTTTATCCTTCTTCTTTACTTTGGACAGGTTCGTTACAATGTGGCTTGGAGAAGGTCTGCTAGAGTTAAGATGACCTGGGGTTTGTTATCCATCTGAAAAAGGTTTGTCAGGATTGTTAGTAAAACGTGGGAAGTTTTCATTGATGATAGTCTCCAGTAGGGCTTCCTTTCCTTTGGGACAATCTTTTTCCCCTTCAGGGATTCCTATTATTCTTATGTTTGAACACTTCATGGAGTCTCCTAGTTCTCAAAGCAACTGTTCAGCTTTTTCTCTTTTCTTTTCTCCCTCTGTAACTACCTGGGTTAATTAGAACACTTTATCGTCTAGCTCTGATGTTCTTTCTTTTCCATAGTCTAATTTATTTCTGATACTTTCTAGTGCATCTTTGAATTCATTGACTGTCTCTTTCATTTCCTTGAGGTCCACCATATCCTTTTTATATTCTACATATCTCTCACTCAACTTTCAGTTCTTTGTTTCCATTTTTTCATTTATCCTCTTTATTATCTTTATCATTTAAATTTTAAATTCATTTTCTGTCAACTCCATTCATTCTTTATAGGAGAAGTCTTCTATAAAAGCTGCCTTGTGGCCCCTTGGAAGAGTTACTCTGTTTTGGTTTTACATGGTGCTTAAATTATTCTGTTGCTTCCTCCTCATGTGTGCTTTCTTCTTGTTTACCTCCTAGTGAGCTTTTGCCCTTCACTCTTCCTTCTTTGCTATAAATTACCTTGTCTCAGACTTAAGTTGCTGAAGGGGCCTCTTGACCTAAGGCCAAAGGGAAGAGAAGGATAAAGAGTGAATACAGAGAAAGAAGAAGAAAAGATAGGTGAAAAAAGAAGGAAAGAGAAAAAAAAAGAAGGGAGGAGTAAAAGGAAAAAAAAGGAGTTGGGACTAACAGAAAAAATTGAAGAACAGGAGAGAAGGAGGACAGGAAGAGAGGATGAGATAGAAGAAATGGTATTGATCAGCACAGGGCTAAGTCTATGCCTGTAACTCAAGGATTTTGAGGGGCTGGGCTGTGTAGGTTCTTTGAATTCAGGTACACCTTACTAGTCTGAGTAGAGCTAGACTCTTCATCTTCTGAAAATAGGAAGAGAAGTAAAAGAGCAAAAACAAAAAACAAGAAGGAAAAATTAAGTAAGGATAAAAAAAAAATAGAAAAGATTTTTAGCATTATCTTGCCAGTGCTTTCTTCCTAGGCCCAGAGGTAGCAAAATCCCTTGGCCTCCTTCAGCCAGGTGAGTGATGTGGCCTACCTGCCGGACTGCAGCTTTGTCAGCCCAGCTCTCAGCAAAGAAAATAATGAAAAAGAAAAAGGAAAGAAAAAAGAAATAACAGTAACATAAGAGTAGGTAAAGGAAATTGAAGACACCATTGAAACAAATAAAGGAGAGAGGGAAGTGGAATAGAGAAAGAAAGGAGAAAGACAAAAAAAAATAAATTTAATTTAATTTAGAAATAGAGGGGATACCTTAGCTGTTGCTGACACAATTTATGTTGGAGATATGAGAAAGGTAGAAGACTATCTATCCAAAGAGAGAATTTAGAATAGTGAAATAAGGCGAGAGAATAAATGAAGATAAACTACTGTAACCAAAAAATACAGGAGTGCTTGCTCTTGATGAAAGTAAACATGAAAGTTAAGAGATGCATCAAGGAAACAGATTAGCTAGAAACAAAACGAAAAAGGCTCTATTAGCCAAACTAAGGAATCCCAGCAGCAAATAGAAAAAGAAAAACACAATAAGAAAACAATACATCAACAACAAGAAGAAAAAAAAGAAAAATAAAAAATATACATAAGTATATATATATACATATTTAAGCATATATACAAATGGCAGAAGAGTCCATTTTAGTAGGAATACATTTGCCAGGATACCAGGTGGCTCTATGGCATTAAAGGGATAGACAACACAGATGGTAAGTTCTCCTTAGTTCCCAGGCATAGACCTGCTTCCCAATTTAGTTATCCATGGTGATTGCCTGATTATTTCCTTAGCTTTCAGACCCTGAAGGGTTGGGATCTTAAAGTTCTCCAGAATTCTTCAGAGGCAGGTCTCATGGCGCCCCCTGACAACAGGTCCCATTTGGTATGGGAGTCCTGAGCCTGTCAAGAGTGGAGGACTGATCCAGGCAGGAGGAAATAAGAAGACTATATCCTAGCAAAAGGCCAACCCTAGTGAACTTCTCGAGACCTTTCCACGATGGCCGCTCAGGGCCGTGGAGACTTTCCCACTATGGCTGTCAGGGACTCTAATTTGTTTCCTTGATGCATCCCTTAACTTTCATGTTTACTTTCATCAAGAGCAAGCACTCCTGTATTTTTTGGTTACAATAGTTTATCCTCATTTATTCTCTCGCCTTATTTCACTCTTCTAATCCACTCCAACCAGCACTCAAATCTTGCTGTTGTACACTGTTTGGTTGTTCCCACTCTTTTCAGCTTTCCTGTCAACTCACAGCTTTCCCACAAAAACTGCTAAAAAGCTTCCTCTTGTCTCCGGGTCCTTGTGAGAGTCCAGACGGCTTGCAAAATCTTGCCCAGCGTGTCAGATCTCCACCACTCTGCTTCATGCACTGTGTACATGATATCACTAACTTGCTGCGCACCCCAAGCCCCAGCTCCAGGTGAGGTCCTGGCCCCAGGTATGAATTAACTTTCCTCCCTCCCCAGTTGATGGCTGTTCTGGTTAGCCATTTGCTTAGCGTCCCCATGAACAGATTTTTAAAAGTATTGCTAAAATGACAGATGTTAATTTAACTAATAATTACATTAAGTGAAAATGATTTAAACACACCAATTAAGAGATTGTCACATTGGACCCAAAAAATAAAATAAAAAATAAAAAGAGCAAGACCCAGCTAAATACTGTGTCATGGAGAGTCTGGTCCCACTTTCTGATGATTGACTGCTGATAGATTTTAAGCCTCAGCTTACTTTTGACCCCTATGCTCCACATCTGAAAAGCTGATGAGAAAGCCTGGGTGTTTCCTCCTTTGGTACTTGCAGAAGATTCAAATCATGGGAAAGTTTATCAGGGCCCCAGTGCAGAACCTTTATGACACAGCTCATCATCCTGTCTGAGACAGCCTCCCAGAGGTCCATGAGCCTCAGAGAGATGAAGGAACAGCATGTTTTTTCTTTTTGGTTTAGAAAGAAGGGGTGACACTGTAGAGCAGGGATAAACAAACTACAGCCTCCACCCCCCTCAGCTTACAGCCTCCACCCTCCCCCCACAGGCTATGGGTTATTCAGGGTCAGGACCCAAGTGAAATTCATGTTTGTGGATCTCCACCAGATGCTTGGCAATGGGACTCACTTGGCAGATGGCTAGCCAGATGGATCTTTACACAGACGGGGACATCAGCCACTGGCACTCCATTGATAGTAGCTGTGAGCCCTATAACAACATCAGAGATAATCATGCTGAGGAGATAGGGAACCACAAGCCCTGCTGATAAGGAGTCATAAGACTTAACCACAGTCTCTCATAAAACAAGAGGTAGTAGACAACCAGCTAAAACCAGCTAGAACCAAGATAGAGACAGAAGGGACGTCAGGTTAGCCTCACTGCTCATTATACGTGAGTTATAATGCATTAGCGCCATGACACTTGTAAAGACTCTCGGAAGTTCCCCTACATGGTTTAGAAGGGGAAGGGGTCCTCAGTTCTAGGAACCATTCAATTCTTTCCCAGAAATGAATAATCATCCTCTTTCCATTTCACATACAAGTAACCAAATTTAGAATAAGACCCTGGAAACTTACAAAGGACTACTCTCTAGTGCTCTGAGAGACACCCGTGGCTCTGCCTGTGGAGCAGCCTTCCTTCTGAGTCTTTGCACTTCAGTAACTTGCTTTTGCTTTACTAGGCTGGATCACTCTTGAATTCTTTCCTGTGTGAAGCCAAGAACCCCCTTGACCTTCCTGTATAAATAATAATGACTAAAAGTCACTGAATGTTTATTACGTTTTCATTATAAAGTACTTTCCATACTCAGTCAACTAATCTTCACAGAAATTCCATGAAATGAATGGTCCTTATCAACCTCGTGGAAGTCAACACAAGGCCCAAGAAAACTCAGTCAATAAGTGGCAGATAGGGCCAGGTACATAATATTCTGTGCAAAATAAAAATGTTGAGCACTTATTTTAATAATTACAAGGAATTTCCAGACAGCATCATCACAGCATTACAATAGTGTGTTACCATGCAGTTGTCACACCCAGGAGGACAGCTCTGATATCAGAGCTGAGATATGAACCTGATAGGAATCTGGACCTAGAGCCTGATTTCTTACATACAAAGCTAGTTTGCCTCCTTACTCAGGACAGTGTTTAAACATCCTTGTCTGGGTCTGTCCTGATCACTAATTTCAGGGACCTGACTCTGGCCAAGACTCTGACCTGACTCTGTCAGCCATTTTGGCTGACAATTCTCTTTGTCCCTCTGTGGATAATGTCTGTATAGCCACACCTGCTTCAGGGGTGGACCCATGACCACAATCCAGGGTCAAGGCTCTCAGCAAAGTCCCCAAATAGTGGTGTCTGTGTGCCTTTAGAGAATCATCCAGGGAATACATTATAGCTGGTGTCCTGGCACCTCTAGAGTTCTCATCATGCAGGGACCATTTAGGTGGGAGCCTCCCAAATCTTATTCCTCCTTCCAACAGAGAGGCTCAACGCTTTCTGGCACAGGTGGCTTCCTTGCCTCCATAACAAAACAAATCCCGTTTCTGGCACCTCAGAAATGCTCAGGCAACTCCACCTACATAGCATTTCTCTGCAAAGAGTATATCCTTTGCTCCTCACCTGTGCTCACTTAAGAATCCTAAATAAAAAGCAAATACAAAACTGTTTTTCCTCTCTATGCTTATAGTCAGTCTAAATACCTTACTTCTGATGCCAGACCAGGGAGGGGGCCTTTCCCACGCATCAGTTCTCCAGTGGACAAGAACTGAGTGTCCTCCAATTCCATTCACCTCTGACACTATCTACCTCAGGACAACATAACATCCTCAGTCACACACCACAGCTCCCATGTGATCTGCAAATGGTGGTAACTGTGAAGCCAGCTCACTGTGCACTGGTCACCTACTTGCCTGAGTCTGATGAGACAGAACAGCCCCTTGCACAAGTTCCATGTAGTGGCCTTATGACACACAGGCAGCAAGGGACAACAGACACCTAGGGTTCATTGCAACCTGAAGGTCAAGGCTCAGGAAAGGCCCCCGGGGTAGACAAAGTCCTATCTGCATGTGCTCCCACTGCAGGGAATCCCTGAACATCAGTCTGTCCTGGGTGTTATACTTTGGGGGTGGAAGTGCTAAAGGACATCCTGATTTTAGGGGTGGAGGACTAAAGAAAGAGCCTGGGTTATTACAGCCAGTCCCTCAATCTCAATTCTGTATTCCTAGAACATTCTACAGATATTCTCCAGAACTGCGAGTGACAGAAGAGGGAGAGCAGTCCTTCAGTGACCTGCATTCCTGACCAACTGCCTATTAACTGAGGATTCACACAATCATCTCCTTGGCTGTGATCATTTTCTAGAATAACTCACAGAACTCAGAAAACACTTATGCTTTTTGGTTTATTTTAAAGGATTTTCCAGAGGATATAGATGAACAGCAGTAAGGAAGACACAGAGGACAAGGTTGAGGCATGAGGCCCAGAGCTTCCATTCCCCATTCCCCCTCTGGGGGGCAGCACGACCCAGCACCCCTGTGTTTTCAGGAACCCAGAAACTCTCCAAACCCTGTCCTTATGAGTTTTTATGGAATTTCCTTACATAGGTATGATTGATTGTATCTTTTGCCATAGGTGATCAACTCAACTCAACTTGTAGGCCCTTTATCCTCCCCAGAGGTCCAGCTCCCATGGTACTGAAAGTCCCAAGCCTCTTATCATGTGGTTGGTCCCCCTGGCAGCAAGCCCCTCCCTCCCCCTACTGGGGCTGTCCTGCAGGCCCTGGCCACCTGTCCTCTCATTAATATAGGGAGTAGCAGGGAATCCCTTTGGCCCATCCAACCTTTAGTAGCCCTGCATTAAAACCTATTCTTTGTCTCTCACCTGGGTTGGGCTCACTGGTCCGCTATCACCACTCTTCACCCGACAGAGCAGGAGTGGCCCATCTGGAAGGCTACAGATTTTCCCACCTCTCTATATACTGGCCTATTCCCTCATGATTTTGGAGATTCACTTATTAAGAGTCTGCACTGTCTCCTTGACTTGGTTTGATTAGTGGCCATGTGCTAGTTCTCAGCCAAAGCTTTAAGAGGCCTTGAACATGTCTCCTTGCTTTCTTGAAATCACATGATTTCTGTGTGAGCAAGCCCAAGCCACCTGCTGGAGGCTGGACTCCTAGGTGGAAGGCAGCCATCCCAATGGAGGCTAAGACCAACCAGCATCCAGCTGAGCCATTCTACTGTTGTTGAGAATTTAGGCAGTGCATCACTCTGCTTAGGCCATGAAAACAAAATCCCTGGACTGAGTGGTTTACAAAACAGAAATTTATTTTTGTATGGCTTGGAGACCAGAAGTTCCAGACCCATGTGTTGGTGAGGTCTCTCTTCCTGGCTTGCAGACTGTAGCCTTCCCACTGTGTCCTTGATAGCCTTTTTTTCACTGCAACAGAGAGAGAAAGCTCTGGTGGTTCTTCTAACTATGAGGACACTGCTTCTACTGGTCAGGCACCATTATGAACCATCTAACCATAACTACTCCAGAAAGGCCATATCTCCAATATAAGGCTTCAACATAGGAATTTGGGGGGAAGATATAATTCAGTCCATAATAGTCTCTAGTTTTAGGCTAGACATTATCTCGACTATTATGGAACTTGCCTTTTAAGACCACATGTGAGTGTGACTCTATGCCTAGGAGTGGTTTGATGGGCTATGGGTTATGCACGTGTGCACTGTAGGAGGACGTTTTCCAAACTAATTGTTCCAGTTTGGCCTCCTGCCAGAAGAGTAGGAGTTGCTTTATATTGTTGTCAATAGCTAGCACTATGGTTAATGTTGTATGTCAACTTGACTAGGTACAGGGATGCCTTAATGTCTAGGGAAGTTTGTTTCTGGATGTGTCTGTGAGAGTATTTCTGGCATGGGGGGATTGGTGTGGGTCAGTGGACTGGGCCAAAAAGATTTTCCTCAAAGTGGGTGGCACCATCCAGCTGGCTCAGGGCCCAGTTGGACAAACAGGCGAAAGCCAGGGGTGAGGGTGTCAATTCTCTCTTTTTTCTCTCTCTCCCCATTTTCAAGTAGGGTGCCTTTTGTGTTTGTTTGTTGAGACAAAGTCTCACTTTGTCAGCCTGGGTAGAGTGCCATGGTGTCATAGCTCACAGCAACCTCAAAGTATTGGGCTCAAAAGACCCTCTTGCCAGAGTCTCCATAGCATCTGAGACAACAGGCACTCGCCACAAATGGCCTGGTTACTTTTTTAGAGAGGAGGGTTTCACTCTTGCTCAGGCTGGTCTCTAACTCCTAAGCTCAGGCAATCCACCTGCCTTGGCCTCCAGAAATGCTAGGATTACAGCCTTAAGCCATCACACCTGGCCTTTGGGATGCCTTTTTGTCCACCTGCTTTGGGACATCAACCTCCAGATTCATTGGCTTATGGACACTGGGACTTGCAGCAGAGTCCTCCCACTGGATGCTATACCATCAGCTTCTTTGGTCCTGAGCTCCTGTACTTGGCCTGAGCTAACTTTTTGCCTTTTCTGGTCTTCCAGCTTACAAATAGCCTGCTGTGGGACTTTTGTGCTTTAATGATCACACAAGTCAATTTCCCCAGTAAATCTCTCATATATTTTGTTGTTTCTTTTTCTATGGAGAAACCCATGCTGATAGCATTTTTAGAAGAAAAGATACACTTTTATTCTTCTTCATTCTTGTAAATTCATTGATTAATTTTACTGTATGCAATAATGGATTTAAAGACGTTCAATTCTGAAAATAAGTTTCTCAATGAAAAAAACAAATGGACTGTTGATGTGTAGTTAGTAATAAGAGGGCGGGAACAACCCTGTCCATCATAAGGACCACTAGTTGTGTGGCCCATGGATTGATTTCATCAGCAGTCATTTTTCTTACAACCATTTTCCCAAGCTTCAGGGAGATTCTTCCTTTTGAAATTCAAATCTTTGGAAGAAAATCACATAATGTTGACATCTGCCAAGGTCCTTCTGATGCTCTGTTGTAATTCAGTGGTCAGAGTCTTCAGGGTCAGTCCAGTGGTAGGACTGACAGAGGTAGGGAGACTATGGGCTAGTTAGTCCTGGGGGAGATCTCAGGGGAGAGAGATGTAGTCCCTATGAGCACTAGTGGTGGATACCTGCCCCTTCACTTCCACAGGCACTAGTTCCCCTAAATCAGAGAGTCTTCTCTGTCTCCACTCTGCATTCTCATTTATGGGGGGAATGGTCTTCTCTGCTTTGCACTAACTCCTACATTCCCTGCTCTAAAATCAGTTTTCTTTTCGTTGCCGACTTTTCAGCTTCCCAAATGTTATCTCCTCTCTCGGTGTGTACACATGTGCTTTTGTACCTTTAACAACTTTCTTTTGTTGTGGGGCGAGATCAAGGACCACCAACTCAAATTATAATTGCAAAAGGAGTGTTTTATTAACCATGGGGCTGTCTCAGCAAAGTCTAAAGCAGACTAAGTGAGAGAGCACTGAAGGGTCTGAAGTTGGGGTTTTCTAGTTTAAAAGTTGGCAATGAGCCAAACAAGTGATCTGAAAGTTAGCAATTAGAAGCAAAAAGAAAGTTGGCAGAAGAAGTAAAAAGCAAGAATGGGGTCACGATGGCCTCTTTTACAGAAGCAAACCTTGCAATTTAGCAGTTTAGCCAATAGGTAACATAAAGGGCAGTTAGATAACAATAAAGTAACATAATGCAGATTTAGTAACTAATGGATACAATTTTTCACAGCACTTAGCTCATTAACTCTCATGATGACAGTTGTTGGCCCATTTGTTCTTATCTTGTCCTGTTCTGGTCTGATCCGGACTGATTTAAGAGGAATGGTACTTGGCATCACTTCACTTACCTCCGTTTCCCTTTCTCCTACCCAGGGGGTGGTGGTGTGAGGCCACTATGAGGCAGTCGGCTTCCATCTTATGGGGGTGATGAGGCTACTGGCACCCATCTCACTTTTACTGTCATTTTTTGGTGAGGAAATGACAATGGCCTGGTTCCTTTTCTTTTGTAGGCAGTGGTGAAATGCTGTTTTCACATAAACATTTAATAACATTTTTGTATAGTTTTGGCAGTTACATTGCATCCTACAGCATGAATGGCTCATTATTCAAATTGCATTATAATTTTCACTATTGTCAAATTCACAGGGATGAGCATCTGTTACATATATCTTTGGACCTATTCAAAATTCTTTCTGGAGGACAATGTTTTAAAATATAAGTTGTTTATTATTTGGGCAAGGCCAACAGATCAGTACATGACGGTCACTGAAAAGATAGTTTGTTGCTCAGAAATCCAGGACAAGGGGACATGGCATGCCGTAGAGAAGAGGGGTACGTGGAGTCCAGTCAGAAAGTGCTGAGCCAGGAGAAAGGGCAAGCACCTTTATTGCGTTTTCTATGGGAGGGAGGAGGTGAGGCAGGGTAAACAGGCTTAAGATTGGCCAGTTTGAATAATTTTGGTGAGGTCTGGGGCACTGGAGCTGTTTCATGTGAAGCCTGCCCTGGGGTGTTAGGGAAGATAGCTGTGGTTCAGCCCCTGAGGGCCCGTAAAGGAGATAGTTGGAGGTGGGGGCTCTGGCTGGGTCAGTCTGTGTATGAAAGGCTCACTATCAGGCAGTAGTTTACTGTCTCGAGAATTTATCTAAGCCTAGGAGGAGCAGTCCCTCCAGGGTCATCAAGACCCCCAGATGTCAAGGCATTAGAATAGAAAAAATAAAAATCATGATTAATACAGTGAGGACAAAAGAAATGCCCCTTTTCAATGTTAGTGTAGAGTTTGCCAAATTTCCTCCAAGAAAGTGTGAACAAATTCATCTTTCTTATCAGTAGTTCCTGATTTTCCATACTGTTTCCAACCCCCTTGGCACTATTACTTAGGGCAACTAAGTTCGGAATCAGAACCATGCCTGAAAACTAGAGAGTGGTTGCCAGGTATGTTCTCTGTCTCCTATTACCATAGTGCCACCTGGTGTCCCAGTAATATATTTCAACATGTATACAATATATTCCTATTAAAGTTGGTCCTTTCTGCTATATATATGTATGTGTATATATATAAAAAATGTATATAACATATTATCATATTATGTATAGTTAAAGAATTACTATTTCTTTTCTTTGATGCTGAGGTTGCTGCTATTTTTGGTCTTCTGGGATTTTTTTTGTCTTTTTTGGTCTGTTTTGTTTTAGCTAATTTGTTTGGTTGATTTTATACTTACCTTTCATTTTAACTTTCTTTTCTTTTTTTTTTTTTTTGGCCAGGGCTGGGTTTGAACCCACCACCTCTGGCATATGGGGTCAGCGCTCTACTCCTCTGAGCCACAGGCGCCACCCCACTTTAACTTTCATCAAAAGAAGGGTTTCCATATTTTTGGTTATGGTATTTCAGCCTCTTTAATTCTCTCTATTTTCACTCCTCTTTTCCTCTCTCTTAATTGAGACTTTTCTACTTTTCTCATCTTTCCCACATAAGTTGCTCATACAACAGCTTAGATAGCCCCTCCTTTTTGTGGCCTTTCTTCATTCTTTCCTTTTTCTTCCCCCTTTTCTCTCCCTTATTTGATACAATTGTATTTTTAATTTCTTTTTTTTGTTGTGCAGTTTTTGGCCGGGGCTGAGTTTGAACCTGCCACCTCTGCCATATGGGGCTGGCGCCCTACTCCTTTGTCCACAGGCACTGCCCTATTTTTAATTTTTATCTATTCATATATTGTTTTTATTATACATTTTTTTAATTTTCTCTGAGTGCTGGGGTGGCACAGCTTTGGTCTGGCTGGGAGATCACGGCAGTAGTGTGGCTCAAGGAGGCCAAGAGATTATTGTTTAGGGAATGCTTCTTTCCTTGGCCCTGGAAAGACAATATTGGGAAGTTCACACAGCAATTTTTTTTCTTTTTTTATTTCATTTTTACTTATTTTTCTCATATTTTCTTTTTTCTCCTTTCTATCTCTTCCTGTTTGGGGTGGAGGTGGAGTCTGGCTTTGCTCAGGCTGGTAAGGAGATCCTGATTACCCACCCAATGCAGCCTTTCAAAATCCTTGAGTTGCAGGTGTGGCCTTAGCACCATGCCAATCAATACCATTTCTCTTATCACGCTCATTCTCTCTTCCTGTCCTCTTTCTCTCCTTTTTTAAAATTCTTTTCTTTCATCCTCCTTCCTTTTTCTTTTTTGTTTGTTTTTCTTGTTCACTCTTTTTTTCTTCTTTCATTCCTTTCCTCTTGTTTCTTCCCACTTGGTCTTTACCCTTCTCTGCCTTTTGGTCTTATACCAAGAGGCCACTTCAACACTTAAGTTCTGAGACAATGTAATTTAAAGCAAAGGAGGAAGTGAGAAGGAAAAAGGAGGAGAAGGAGGTGAACAAGAAGAAAGCCTACATGAGGAAGAACCAAGAGGAAAATCCAGGCAACATGAAAAAACAAAACAGAATAAACTCCTCCAAGGGACCATGATGCAGCTACTACAGAAGGCTCCACCTACAATGAATTAATGGATTTGACAGAAATGCAATTTAAAATATGGATGACAAAGATGTTAAAGGGAATGGATGAGAAAATGGAAAGACAGAACTGAATGATGGATGAAAGATATGTAGAATTTAGAAAGGATATGCTAGAGCTTAAGGAAATGAAGGAGACAATCAGGGAATATAAAGATGCAGTAGAAAGTATCACAAATTTGATTATACCATGGAGAAGAAAGAACCTCAGAGGTAGAGGATAAAGTTCTCGAGTTAACTCAGGTAGACAAAGAGGCAGAAAAGAAGAAAAAGAAAGCAGAAAAGTCACTCAGGGAACAAGAAGACTTCACAAAGCACTCAAACATATGAATAATATGGATTCCAGAAGGGGAAGAAGATTATCCCAAAGGAATGGAGGCTTTACTAGAGACTATCATAAATGGAAACTTTCCACAATTTACTAAGGTTTCTGACACACTCCTTTTAGAAGGATATCAAATGCTGGGTCATCTCAACTCAAAGAGAGCTTTTCTAAGACACATTGTAACAAACCCATCAAAAGAGAAAATTTTGCAAGTAGCCAGGAATAAGCCCAAACTGACCTGCAGGGGCAGAGCCATTAGGATGACCGCAAACTTTCCAACTGAAACTTTCCAAGCCAGAAGAGAATGGTTATTCACTTTCAATATTCTTGGACAAAATAATTTTCACTCCAGAATTGTGTATCCTGCAAAACTAAGCTTCAAAACTGATGGGGAAATCCAATTTTTTGTGGATATGAAAACACTGAGGAAATTCACCACAACAAGACGAGATCTACGGGAAATACTTAGACCTATTCTCAATACTGACCGTCTCAATGGACCACCAGCAAAGTAAAGACCCAGAAGCTAAAGGTCAAAACTTAGCTTCCACAAAGGCGGAAAGGATAAAACTATCCAATAGGTTTTCACAAAATAACATGTAGAACTCCACAACACTTATCAATTCCCTCAATAAACGTCAAGGGACTGAATTCACCCGTGAAGAGTCACAAGCTGGCTGACTACTGAGAAAAGCACAAACTATTCATATGCTTCCTACAGGTAATGCACCTAGCCTTGAAGGACTAATTAAGACTTAGTGTTAATGGCTGGAAAAAAGTATTTCAAGCAAATGGAAACCAGGAGGGGTTGCATCTTATTTTCTGATTCAAATAGATTCAAAAAGCAACTAAAGTTAAGAAAGGCAATGATGGCTACTTCCTATTGGTCAAGGGGAAAATATAAGAAGAAGACATTTTGATTTTAAATATTTATGCATCTAATTTAAATGTTCCTAGATTTATAAAACAGACCTTGAGTGATCTGAGAAATATGATATCCCATAACACCGTAATAGCTGGGGACCTTAACAAAACTCTGAAGGAGTTGGGAGATCCTCTAAACAGAAACTAAACAAAGACACAAGGTACTTCAATGTGACCTTAGATCAAATGAGGTTAATAGATAAATACAGAACACACCATCCCAAAGCTAAAGAATATACATTTTTCTTGTCAGCTCATAAAACACATTCCAAAATAGATCCTATCCTAGGATATGAATCAAACCTCAATAAAATTAAAAGAATAGAAATTATACCTTGTCTTTTCTCAGACCCCATGACAATAAAAGTGGAAATCAACTCTAACAAAAAAATTCATCCCTACACAAAGGCTTGGAAATTAAAACAACCTTATGCTGAATGATAGTTGAGTCCAGGAAGAGATAAAGGAGGACTTTGCTAAATTCCTCCAACATAACAATAATTAAGACACTAGTTACCAAAACCTGTGGGATACAACAAAAGCAGTCTTAGGAATTCATGAACCGTCTTATGTAATTGGAAAAAGAAGAACAATCTAATCCCAAACCCAGAAGAAAAAAAAAGAAATAACCAAAATTAAATCAGAGATGAATGAAATTGAAAACAAAAGAATCATTCAGAAATATAATTAAACAAAAAGTTGGGTTTTTAAATAAATAATTAGAATCAAGAAACCTTTGGCCAGATTAACTAGAAACAGAAAAGTAAACTCTCTAATCATTGCAATCAGAAACGATAAAGGGGAAATAACAAGAGATGGGACAGATAAAAGAGATGTCATTTTTGACTACTACAAGAAATTCTATGCCCAGAAATTTGACAATGTGAAGGACATGGATCAATACCTGGAATCACATCCTCTCCCTAGACTTAATGAAAAAGAAACAGATCTCTCGGACAGACCAATTCCAAGTACTGAGATCAAAGAAACAACAAAACATCTTACAACAAAAAAATGCCCTTGTCCACATGGCTTCATACCAGAATTCTATCAAATCTCCAAAGGAGAGGGCAGCACCTGTGGCTCAAAGGAGTAGGGCCGACGAGGTTGTCCTTCATAGCCACTTCTATTCAACATAGTACTGGAAGTTCTAGCTAATACAATCAGGCAAAAGAAGGAAATAAAGGGTGTCCAAATGGGGGCAGAGGAGATCAAACTCTTGCTCTTTGCCAATGATATGATCTTATACTCAGAAAACCCCAAATACTCAAGCACAAGACTCCTGGAAGTGATCAAAAAATATAGTAATATCTCAGGATATAAAATAAATGTCCACAAATCAGTAGCCTTTGTGTATACCAATAATAGCCAAATTGAGGAGCCAATCAAGGACACAAATCCCTTCACAGTAGCTTCAAAAACTCCCCCAACACATACATATGACTATGTTTACTAATGGTGAGCTCCTTGAGAAGTTGAAGCATGTCGCAAAGTTACCTTTGACACTCAGCCAAGTGTCAGGCACTTGCACAAATGTTCTGAGACTGTATAGACACATGAATGGGTAGATGTTTATATCCAGGGACTTTGGGGAGAGGGAGTTCATTTTTACCTTCCTTCCAAAAATCCCTACTCTGAGAGGTAGCAACTTCCCTGACTCTGGAGGTGTGTGGCAGGAGGCTGGGCCAGCTGGCAAGAACATTGTAAAGGTACTGTAGGCATCAGAAAGGGGGCTGGATGGCATTTAAGATGCTTCCACGCTTGAGAATCTAGAACTCTGAAATGAGTTGGATTCTAAGTTATGCAGCTCAGCAGTTTGTCCTAAGCTACCCACTTGGGCTGTGACTATTTCTGAGCTTGTTCTGAGGACCCCAATCCAAAGCTTCCCTCTTACTTAAAGGCCCCTGCCTGCTTGCACCTGCCTTTGGGAAGTTCACAGTCCATTGAGGTTAGAGTCTCACAGAGGAGAAATCATTAAACAACAAGTTGCATGGTAAGTTTGTGGCTCTGTGTAATCTGAGAGTTCGTTTACATAGAAAAGGGCTGGACTCTGGGTGGGCGTGGCTTGGAGGTCCCAAAGAAGTCCTTGGTGATCTTGGAAATTGCAGATAGCTTTTCTCTTATCCCTGACTAGATCCCTGGACTGAGTGCTCAGGCTCTGAGCTGGAAGGCACAGTCTCTCTGAGTAGCACCCAGACCTCCCAGGCCCTGGGAGCTCCTGCCCTTCCAGGATGTGGCTCTGTGCTCTGTTCCTGGCCACTCTCTCCACTTCCACAGCTTCGGGTGAGTCTTTCTGAAATACAAATATCTGGGCACTTTTGGAAATCCTTGTTCTGAGCCTACATGGACCTGGGTGCATATAAGGGAAAGGCACGACAGGTCTGGTCCAGCAGAGGTGTGTGCTTCCAGTCTTGGACTTGGGGCAGTGGAGCCCAATCAGCCCCAGCCAGTGCTGAGTCACGGGGGGAAGAATCACCCCAAGTCCCCAGCTGCACTGCACGCACCCCAGGCAGGAGGGTGAGCAGATAGCCCAATGCCTCACCATGAAGAATTTGGAGAGCTTAGTATAATTTCCCCTTGATTATTGGTCCAAAATGTGGCCACATATGATTAGTAACATAGCAGAGTACTAAGAGCAAGGTCTCTAACAATATTCCCAGCTGTGCCTCTCTAGGCAAGGAACTTAAGTCTTCTATGCTTCAGTTACCCTGTGTCTGCTGGAGGGAAGCCAGCAATGCCCATCACTGGGCTCATGTTCACTTCAGGTAGTGCCTGATAAAGAGGAAGTATGGAAAAGGGAAGGATAAATGAAGGAATTGCTTATAAATGTGGTGAATTAATAGAGAATTTGAGGAAGGTTGGTGGAAATGTCTCAGGGGCCGATTGCCATTGAAGATAGTTTGTCACAGTCCTCAGGAGGAGGGGCACACATGGGAGCAGGTGAGAGACCAGGTGGGGGGAGGGCTTTTATGTTTCCACTGGAACAGGCAAGGCAATGAGAGGAGGCTTAGGATAGACTATTGCGAGTAACCTCAGGGAGCTTTGGGGCACAAGGCCTGCCCCTATTTGTCTGATAACTGGCTGTGCATTGGTTTGGGCAGGTGGATGGTGGGCCAGGGTATAGGAACTCAATCAGGAGGTGTTTGGTGTGTGCACAGGCTCTGGGATGGCTGGACCTGGGGAAGGACAGCTCCTCCAGAACCAGGAAGGACAGCTCCTCCAGAACAGCTCCTCCAAAGCATGCGAACACAGACAGTAAAACACATGTGACTACCGGGGTGCCGTGAGGGACCTCGACATTACAGATGAAGAAGCTGAGACTCAAGGCGGGAAATGTTCACACCCACGGGCACCTGGAAGTCACGCCCTGGTCTATGTCTGGTCCAGGGTCCAGAGCCTGTGGTCCCAGCATCAGCGCCCTGACAACCCAGGCCCTGTCTGGGTTCCATCCTCTTTCTGGCCGAGTGACTCTGTGAGAGAGAGGCCTGGAACTGCTAGTGAGGCCAGAGCAAGAAAGAACCCGAATTTGGGGTGGAACATTCCTTTATTCTGGTTACCCCTGGCAACGCCATCTGTTTCCATAGTTAGGAAGTCCTCACAGGCTGCTTCCACTTCCTCAGTCTCCTCATCTGTGAAATGGGCCTGCTGATGCCTGCCTAGCAAGGCTTTTCAGAG
>CAUYTI010153655.1:0-14588 GCA_963575145.1 Galago senegalensis
CAAAAAATAGCCAGGCATTGTGGCGGGCACCTGTAGTCCCAGCTACTTGGGAGGCTGAGGCAAGAGAATGGCTTAAGCCCAGGAGTTGGAGGTTGCTGTGAGCTGTGATGCCACAGCACTCTACTGAGGGTGACATAGTGAGACATTGTCTTGAAAAAAAAAAAGCAAATAAAAATAAAAAACCAAAAATATTTCCCTGATAAGAGAGGTACATTTATATGGTTCACTGGCAATCTAAATCATTTTAGAATATTTTCTTTTACCCAAAAAGTGGGTAGCAGGGTCTATGAAAGAGTTGCTGCCAGGAGCTATTTGCATACCTCAAAAGGAATCCCTTTCCCTAAAGTACCAATCTCAAAGGATTCTGCTTTCCTAGCCAGTCTAGACTCTGAATGTTGTTAGCAATTCTTTTGCATCTTTTGAATGACATATATTACCCTTCATAAATACTTGAAGAGTATTTTACTTGTGACTTTATAAAAATAAGGTAAGACTATCTTGAAAATATATGCTAGAACTTGAAATCTGTCTGTCTGTCTATCTATCCGTCTATGTGTGTGTGTACACATGTACATACTAAGTTCCATATATAAATAGAACTACCTTATGAATAACTATAAATAGAGCCTGCTCTGAAGCATACAGTCATCCGGATTTTCTGGTGAAACTTAACAATCTTTAGAGTTTAATCTAGTACTATTTGGTTTTTCTTCATATTCAATCGTTTAATTCTCATGTTCATCTTTTGGCTCTGGGTCGATCCCCATCTGAAGTGGAATAGCCACTTTCTTTGTATGAAGACTTTAAATACAATTGTCCAGTACTCTCAATGTCCCTGATTAGGAATTGTTCAGCATTCAGATTAAAATAGGGGGGGTTGGTATCATTTATTCTTCGGCAATATTTATTACAGTTTCTGAACTAACAAAAAAAACTCAGATTCTCTCTTTTTTGTAAGACTTTGACAGTAGCTTTTTATTTTATTTCTTTCAAGGATGTACCTTCTGTCTCTTTTCCCCCTCTCTGGTTCAACAATGCCATAAGAAGATTTTCTCAAACATTTTAGATTTTCTATGATATTGTTCTTTTCAGTAAAGATGACTTCCCACACCCTCATCGGATGAGCCTAAATATGCGAAGTGAGTGCTGAAACAACACACAGTGAGGCTCCCTTAGTAGGATGGAGTTTTAGAGAGAAATAGACAGGAGGGACTGCTTTCCTCCTTGTGGTTTATTTTCCCTGATGGAAAGTTATGATCGGATTGACAGTGTCTTTTGGGGAGATGCCTCTATAGCAAAGGAGCAGTCCCTCCCAACTGGGCTGCAACACAGTCTGGGAGGTGCTCAGCTCTGGACAGCTGTCAGAACCTGAATAGGACCAAAGGAAAAGGGGAGATTGACTAGGTGTGGGATAGACTTTAAGAAATAGATATTAAAGTGGGAAGAAGCCATGACGTTAGTGACTTTCCCAGCCCAACTTATTGCGGTAGGTATTTGGAGAAGAAGCCCTCGTGTGGGACACTGTGTATATATTTTATATTTCGCTGAGGAATAGGTCATGTCATACATCTCAGCCTTCCTCAGGGGCAGGTGACACAACAGGTACAGATACAGCGGAGGAATGGAGCCTTCATATGTTGAAAAATTCACTACCAAAGGAAATAAATTCAGTAGTTAAAAAGAGATTTAACAGAGAATCTCAAAGGCATGATTTTTTGGTCAGCATGTTTATATAAATTAGTTCTGTTTTCTAACCTTTTCTCCCCTGTCGCCATCACTTTATGGACAATGAATGCCTAGTTTGTATCGAGTGACAATACTCCAAATATACAGAATGCCTTCTCAGGACAGGCATTGGGTTCCACGTCTATCTTTTCTCACTAGCACCCTTTCTTATGGTTTTGTAAATCGATAAGCACATTTTGGAGCTGTTTTCACTATGGAAACAGACAGGCTAAGTTACAAATTGATCTTTTCTGAAGACACACACTCCATAATGAAGGTATTTTAAGATTAATGAGCCTAAGGAGGATGTCCATCTCACTTACTTTCCCATGTCAGTTTTTAACATAATGTCAGTTGAATGAATTAAAGGATGAATGAAGACAAAGTTTAGAGGTTTGGACTTGATCAACCTGAACAAAAAGGCACCACAGTGCTTTTTATAAAAAATAGCATTGCATGCTTATAGTTCCTATTCATTTTACCAAAGGATTCTTCTCTTGACTCTCAGAAGTTCCAAGCAGTTAGCTCCTGATTTAGAGATGAAGACACCTCTCTGCTTGATGCCGGTCATCCCTTACCGGAGAGTTTGGAGGTACTCTGACTCAAATCAGAATCGAACAGCTTCCAGTGGAGATCATACTTAGTGATATTTACATAATTATTTTACTAAATTCAGCGCCTTCTCTTCAACTGACCGTTGACTGAGCTACTGAATTGATCACTTAAGTAGAAAATATATTTTAGCCTAATAGAAATTAACAAGGACTCTGAGCTAGATTGTGTATGGAATGCTGTGAGGGGATGTGGCAGGGAGTAAAGAGGAAGGTTAGAGACCTCCCAATAAGGCACAGACAACACCGTTTTTTCTCATTTCAAGAGTTAAAATCTTTGGGTGTGGTGGCTCACACCTGTATTCCTAGCACTCTGGGAGGCTGTGGTAGGTGGATTACTGAGACCAGTTTGAGCAAGAGCAAGACCATATCTCTACAAAAAAATAGAAAAAAGTAGCTGGGTATTGGGGTGGGCACCTGTAGTCCCAGCCTCTTGGGAGGCTGAAGCAAGAGGATCAATTGAGCCCAAGAGTTTGACATTGCTGTGAGCTATGATGCCATCACACTCTACTGATGGTGACAAAGTAAGACTCTGTCTCAAAAAAGAAAGAAAGAGTTAAAATGATTTCAAAGGTAGAAAATATTGCAACTTCTTGTTTTCCTCTTCCAGAGGAAGCTGGAAGATAAAACATTTAAGAAGTCTTATTTTATCTAACACAGAGGAAAAGAGAAAACTGTCCTGTGGGTCCAATCATTTGAGGCCAGGATCAAATTATTTACATGTCAAAGCTTTAGTTTAACTGCTCATAGTGAAATGACCAGGAAACAGATTCTTTTAGCTGATTCTTACATTGTTATTTTCCCTTACTGTTCAATTTTGAGGGAGAAGACATAGAAATCTTGAATTTCACTCTGGTCGCTCAGTGACAATGTTCAGAGCAATGTGGTAAACTTGGTTATTTTTGTATGGCCATCTGTCCCTAAACCACATCATTAAGGATTTGGTAAACTTCGCTTACCATCATTTTGGTAAACTTGGTTATTTTTGTATGGCCATCTGTCCCTAACTTACATTATTAAGGATATTCTTAACTTTGTTATTTCAATGTAAAACAGAAAAGAAAAATGAAGCACTGTTGTTTTTTTTTTTGCTATACCTGAGTGGGTGGAGGTGGGGAGGTAGGAGGGTGAACAGAGGGAACACAAAGGAATATGCGTTAACTGTTACCGAATTGTAAGACAGAAATTAAAAATTCAACTTTTACAAGATTCTTACTCCTTAAAGGACATAGAACTCTTAAAAATCTTCTGTCAAATCTCTTAAACTATGTATAGAGTTCCTGTGACTTGCCTCTTTCTATGTGACAAAGTTTATATTTAACTATTGTATGTGCAACACTGATCTAATGTTTTCTGTTATATAATAATCTAATAATGTCTTGCCACAAAAGCAGTGCATGTTCACTAGAGAATTTAGACATGACAGATAATAAACGAGAAAGCAAAAAATCTCATGCAATTCCATCACTTGGAGAGATTTCTCTTATATTTTAGTTCAGATCCTTCTTGTTAAAAATGATGTTTGAGAAGTCAGTGTAACAACATTTGGAAATGTTTATAATGTATACATTTGAAAATAATCAAATTAAAAAACAGTCCTGGAGGCTGGGCATGGTGGCTCACACTGGTAATCCCAGCACTCTGGGAGGCCGAGGTGGGTGAATTGCCTGAGCTCATGGGTTCTAGACAAGCCTGAGCAAGAGCAAGACCCCCATCTCGAAAAATAGCCAGGCAGTGTGGCAGGCCCTGTAGTCCCAGCTACTTGGGAGGTGGAGGCAAGAGAATCACTTGAGTCTAAGAGTTTGAGGTTTGTGAGCTGTGATGGCACTCTACCATGGGTAATAAAGTGAGACTCTGTCTCAGTAACAAACAGAAAAGCAAACAAAAACCAGTTGTGGATTAAAGTAGACATAGTTCTGTCTCTCTGTTCCTCCAGCTTAGTATAACATTCTCCTGCTCTCTCTAGTCAAAAGACCAGAGAAGAGGTAATCAAGCAAAATAGCAAGCTTTTAGACAATAACTACCTTCTTGTACCCAAACACCACAGAAAGCAACACGGCTTTACTTTCAACCCTTCAGTAAATGCCCAAGTGGGAGCCTAGACTTCCATTCTTACTAACGTGCAGTGAGATGCCTTGATCGGGGTGGTGTTAGAGAAGGCTGAGTAGGGAGCTGGGATTTTTAATTTCTAGCTGGGGGAAATCAGACACTGTCCTCCATGGCTTCAGTGGAGGTGTGTGAGGATCTTGGATACGATCCCTGACCAGCCATGCAAGGCCCTGTCTTCCTTCCCACCAGTGTCAGAAAAGCCAGAACTTTCGTCACGATCCGGGGCAGGTAACCTACTCCTCTCTAGTGTCAGTGGGAATCATGTGGAAACATTAATTAAGTGCTTTTCCCCCTCCAGGTAGGATGGTGTCACCAGATGCCTTGTGGGGAGCAGAAATACCGTCTCTGCCCAGCATCACAAGACAGATTGCTGAGACCAGCCTGAGCTAGAGCAAGACTCAGCTGCTACTCAGGAGGCTAAGTAGCTCTCAGTCCGGGTGTCAAAGAGGGTCAAGTGGAGACCTGGGACTTCCACTCCCACGTGTCAGAGGTCTGCTAATACTGAGATTTAATAATGTCCAGAGTCTCATAACAAAATACACAAGATGGTCAGGATACAATAAAAAAATCACTTACCAAAGAATGCACCCGAAAAATCTCACCTTAAACAAGAGAAAATAATTATTAAACAACACCATGATGACACAAATATTGGAATTAACATAAAGATTTCAAAGCAGACATCCATAAAAATGTCTCCAAGAGCAAATTATAGATATTCTTGAAAAAATGAAAAAGAGTTTCAGTTAAGAAATAGAAGGTACTAAATGAAGATTTTAGAGCTAAAAATACCATAACTGAAATTTAATGGATGGGCTTAGCAGCAGAATGGAGAAAACAATCAATGAACTCGAAGATGTAGCAACAGAAATTACTCAGTCTGAACATCAGAGCCAGAACAAACTGAAAAAGAAAAAGGAGCAGAAACCCAGAGACCTGCAGATCTATTAATAAAATAAAGATCTAACATTTGTAGCCAGGCTTGCCTGTAATCCTAGCACTCTGGGAGGCTAACGTGGGTGGATTACTGATAACAGCCTGAGTAAGAGCAAGACTCAGCCACTACTCAGGAGGCTAAGGCAAGAGGATTGCTCAAGCGCAAGAGTTTGAGGTTGCCGTAAGCTATGATGCCATTCTTCCCACAATGACAGGGTAAGGACTCTGTCTCAAAAAAGAAAGAAAGAAAGAAAGAAAGAAAGAAAGAAAGAAAGAAAGAAAGAAAGAAAGAAAGAAAGAAAGAAAGAAAGAAAAGAAAAAAGATTTAATGTTTGTGCCAATGGAGTCTCAGAAAGAACAGAGAAAGGGGCTGGGGCAGAAAAGCATATGAAGAAATAATGCCTGAAAATTCCCAAATTTCAAAAAAGACATAAACAAGAAACTGTAGGCTAAACTCAGAAAAGCTGCACAGATGTATCTTAGACTTAATAACCTTTCTTCTTTTTGCTGAACAATTTTGGCAGAGATAGTTCCTAGCTTTGACTAAGTTACAATGCATATATAAGTAAAAATTAGGTTGCTTTTCTGGTAGATTAAAGATGGACTCGTATTTTCCCCCTTAAGGAGGGCAGTCCACTTTACCTCCCTCAATTAAAACCTATACAGATGACACTGTGCCAGGTCCCGGTCTAGCCATTAAGAGTAGAAGTTTCTGGCTCCTCTCACTTGGAAGGCTCAATATTGGAAGGCTCTCTCTCTGAATTCAGCCACCATGGTGTGAGAAGCCCAAGTCCCCTGTGTCCCAGAGGGCACAGCTTCCAGTCAACAACCTACATATTCTCCCAGCCATTTGAGTGAGCTCCCTGGGACTTCTAGCCCCACTGACTCTCCAGATGACTGAAGCCCCAGTTAACATGATGGGGTTCAGCAGCTGAGCCCGTAAACACAGAATAATAAGGCATTATCAAATAGTTGTTTTTTTTTTAAGCCATAATCTTTTAGGTCTTTTGTTATAACAAAAACCGTTTCTTAGTAGATTGTAATGGCACGGGGAAATGTTGATTTTAAGTTATAACAGATGCAGAAAGCAACATGTGGCTATCATTTAACAACACAATAAAAAGGTAATTTAACACTTCATTTACACATGTAGAACCTTAAATAATCATCTTGTTTTTTCATAATTTTATGACTAGAAGAATACACCATATGCCACTAGTAGTTAACTAATTCATTTCCTTAGATTTCGATTTTTATTTTTTATAATTAACAGGTAGTGCTAGTTGTAAAAAACTATTTTAAACAGGTAGAATAAATCTGGTGTTTTAAAAATAAGCAATATGCATACTAATCATGTATCTCAGTTTGGAAGATGAATTTAGAGTACTGTATCATATGATGCAGTAATGTAATTCAGACAAATAAAAATTATTAGAGGAGTTAACCAAGTTGTAAGTAATGTTAATTCTAATTTAGCTTTGCATGGTAACCAAGTGTTTTTTTTTTCTTTTGATATATGGAAAGTATTAGTAAATCAATAAATATTTGATTTTAGTGGCAAATCATATTTCTGATTTTAAGCCAAAATTAAATTACTTCTGTTTTAAAGTTTAAATTGCTAATAGAAACAGAAGTTATAATTTTAAAAAATTGGCAAAAAAGTAATTGCCAGGTATTATTCCTCTGATACACACGATGCTATTCAGAATTTCCATGAGAAGTGTCACATAGAACTCCTAGAACGGAGTTTTGTTAACTTCTTATAGAGAGAATAATTTGATCTATGAAACGAATCAGATCCATATCACAAAATAAAAATAGGGAAGGAGCAGCGGGAGAAGTGAAATTTGATGGTTGATGATGGATCATGGAACAGGACCCAGACTTCCTAAGGTCTTGAAGTGGTGGTGGTGGGGTAGAGTTGGTGCCGTGAGATTAGATGCAGCTGATACCCAGTAAGGATGAGGTTCAGTTTAGAGGCAAAGTAGAACAAGGAGGAAATAACAACAAGTATAGTTCTACTCACAGTAGGTTATCACCTGGAAAATGACTTTAATTTTGGAGAATTTTGAATATTACAATAATTTATACAGTATATCCAAACTAAATGTATAGCAGCTTTTTAGAGAGTGGGAACTCTAAATATGTTCTACGTATGCCACGTTATCTTCTTGTGCACTCCCAGAACCTTTCTAGCATCAATTATAATTCATTAGTTCTCTGTTACAGTCTATCGAGGACAAGGCATAATATTTTGTTGGAGGATGAGAATATTCTGGCCCTCCACGCCTACTTCTCCTAGGAAAGGCAAACCCTGCCGTGGGCATGGGTGGGAGGACTTAAGGGAAGAGTCATATTTTGATGTGCTTGCATTGTTAGTAATAATGGTTTAATAAGCTTAAAACCAATATTCAATTATTAGTTATAAGTAGATTGGGAATTGAATTAGGAAAATGATTGCAGATGATGGGCACAAGGGAACAGAGTCAGGAGAGCAGTGGATTCAAGAGACCCTCAGCCCAGAGCAAAAGGCACTGTGGGCCCTTTAAGAAACTCAAGAAACTTTTAGTTCCTTGAGAATTGTCCAAGCTTCTTTCCAAAAAGGCTGAATTAGCTTGCAATCCCACCAGCAGTGTAGAAGCATTCCTATCTCTCCACATCCATGCCAACATCTGTAGTTAGGGGATTTTTGTGAGGTGGGCTAATCTTACTGGAGTTAGCTGATACCTCAAAGTGGTTTTGATTTGCATTTCTCTGATGAGTAAAGATATTGAGCATTTTTTTCACGGTATCTACCCAGATGATCAAAAATCATTGTACAATAAAGGCATTTGCACCAGAATGTTTATCGCAGCCCAAATGCTCATCAACCCATGAATGGATTAATAGATTATGGTATATGTATACCATGGAATGCTATGCAGCCATAAAAAGGATGGAGACTTTACAACTTTTATATTTACCTGGATGGAACTGAAGCATATTCTTTTTAGTAAAGTATCTCAAGAATGGAAAACAAAGTATCCAATGTACTCAATACTATTATGAACCAATTTATCATCACCTACATATTCATGTAATGATAAAACACAACTATAGAGAGGGGGGACGGGAGGAGGGAGGATATTTGGTGGGACCTCACCTATTGTGCACAATGCAATGGTACATTTCAAAACTTCTTAGAGTATAAATGTCTTACCACAATAAAGTTAAAAAAAAAAAAGAAAGTCAAAAAACTGTCTTGCTGAAAAGGCACCCTGCACCCAGCATGACTCCACTGCAGAGGCCACTGAGCAGGCAACAGGGAGAGAGAGTGCTTTGGGGGAGTTAGGGAAAGCAGAAGGTTTGAATCTCAGTAAAGACAGCCAGAGTTGCTCCAGATCAGAAAGAGAAAAATATCTTTTCTTCTGTCACGTTGGTACAGCTAGAAACATTGGTCTGTCTGAGCACAAGGCTTCCTGTGTGTTAACTGTCACTCCTGTGATAGGTGTGTGCGGCCTAATTGGGGTCTACTCTGACATCTTGTCTGGACTGTTTACGGGTCCCATGTTCTGTTTGTGTTATGATCACAAATACCTTAGAGCAATAAAAGTAAAAAGTAAATGCATCCAATTAAAATAGTTCAAGAAATAGTTTAGTTAGAGAAATGCAAGCATGGCAAGAACTAATGTAATTGTTTACCTTTCCTTCAAGAGATTTATGATTAAAACAATGGTATATGAAATAAAAACAGAGCTAGTCTGGGGCTCCAGGCTGATTTGATGGTCCTCATGGCCAAAGGCAAAATGGCATCCTGACCCTGCTTTAAAACATTCTCTGGGTCTTGTCTTTTCATTTTTCCTTCATCCTCTGGTCTCCGCCAGCCACTGGGAGGGAAGCCACAGCATAGTTTGGGGCTGGTCCCCAATGCCATCATTCATTAATTTAGTCAACAAATATTCTTTACTGAGAACTTTCATGTTTTAGTCACTTTAGTAGATTCCAAGGATACACCAGTATGTAAAATAGAAAGTCCCAACTCTGTAGAGAGGAAGACAGATTAAAACACAAGTACAGTGATGTGGTGCCTAATGGTATTTTGGTCAACGTTGGACCGCATAGACAACAACATAGTCCCTTAAGAGTATACTACTATATTTTTATTGTATCTTTTCTTTGTTTAGACATCTTTAGATACTCAAATGTCTACCACTGTGTTACAATGGTAACCCAGTGATGCAAATGGTCCTCGGCACTGTAGATTGCTATACAGATTTCTAGCCTAAGAGCAATAGGCTATCGCATTATCCTGGGTGTGTAGTACGCTGTACCATCGAGGTTTGTGTAATACAGTCTGTGATATTTATGTGATGATGAAATCATCTGAGGACACATTTTTCAAAACATAGTCCCATTTTTAAGAGATGTATGATTATATAATAAAGTATCAGACAGTGGTAAATGCTAACAAAAATAAGGTAAGTCAAGGGGGCTATTTTAAATAGAATTAATTAGGGAAATCCTTATAAGATTGCTTAACATTTAAGCAAAAGCTAAAATGAAGTGAGAAGCATATAGTTAATAAATAAATAATAAATATGACACTATTGCAGGTTTGTTTTTTTTTTTGAGACAGAGCCTCAAGCTGTCACCTGGGTAGAGTGCCGTGGCATCACAGCTCACAGCAACCTCCAACTTCTGGGCTCAAGCGAGTCTCCTGCCTCTGCCTCCCAAGTAGCTGGGACCACAGGCGCCCACCACAATGCCTGGCTATTTTTTGGTTGCAGTCATCATTGTTGTTTGGCGGGCCTGGGCTGGATTTGAACCCACCACCTTAGGTGTATGTGGCTGGTGCCTTAGCCACTTGAACCACAGGTGCCGAGCCTGCAGGTTTGTTTTAGAAGAGCAGAGAGTTAGGAGTTTCTTATAAGACAGAAGTAAATGGTGATGTGTAGGGGAGTCCAAGAGCCAGAGGACCTCTGAGCAAGATGATTTGCAGCTGGGGAGTGGACCCTCGGGCAATATGTCTGCAGGTGCTCCTTGCAGAGAAAGAGCCCGAGCCCATGGAGATCCTTAGGCACGTAGTCATTGTCTAATACTCCCCTCACTTGTCTTGTACTGTCTCGATGAAAGGCTAGTGTGGAGTTTTCCCGGGGCTACCCTGCAATCAAGGTTAGCCTGCCTCCTGCAAGCTTGTATTTCTAATTTGGGTCATGCCTGGTTCCTTCCTGCAGCGATGGAGACCAGGGCCACGGGGACCATAGGAGCTGAGACAATGATGTTGGATACAGTAAGAAGGAATAGCTATGATGGGCTTTGCAGATGTAGAATCAATAGGCCTTTCATGTTAATGAGGACCTAAATTTGGATTCATAATTACTGTTTTTAATCTTTACTAATACTCCGAATAGCATCATTTTAGCAGGCACTTAACCCTGTGGTACGCAATTTACGTGTGTTTTTTTCATCTAACCCCAAATGACAAGTGCAGAATGGCTATTTATATTATCCTTATTTTTTAAATAAAGAAACTAGAATTTGGAAAAGCATGGAGACTCTCTTTAAACTGTAAGCGTTATAGTGGGATTCGACCTCCAGAGTCCACACTCCTAATATTTTGCCTTGATGTTCCTCTATTAGGCCAAATTCTTAATAGTCTGAGTATTTCTCTGACTAATACTACAAGAAACACTGAAACTAACTTTCTCCCCCTGTGTCTTTCTGCCTTAAGATATTTCGTAGGCTATATATTGGTTAACCAGTCCTATCTGTGAGGTTGGGTATTTTCACTAAAATAATGTAAGCAATATATATTTGATGTTGTCATTAGTATACTAACCCTAATTTAGTTTGTAATGTTTATAAAGTATTCTTCTATTCTACTTGCTCAGCAGTTCTATTCCATTTTCTCTAAACTCCTACAATATCATCTGTTTGGTTATTAAATTCTATGTTCATCATCATCATTTATATTTCTTTATGTTACTCATATTTCTTTGTACCTGTGTAACTTTCTTCTGCATTCTCCCTGCTTCCTAGAGTAGACCTTCCATTGCCTGAGTTTATGCGAAATTATGTATATCATTTATCTCGTATTTTTCTCTAGCAGAATTAAACCCGTTTAAGTTTTGTTTAATAACCTCTGAGTCTTTTCCTTTTAATATTTTATAAATGGCTAATGTTTTCTAAACCTTCCCCTCTACATTTTAAAGGTTCTAAATTATTGCGATTTCTCTCCATGATTTGTGTGTGTGTGTATGAATGGCATACAATATTATCTCAATTTGCTCATATTATTTGTTTTTCCGTGTTTCCCCTTTGCTATATTTATAAACTTATTTATTCTAGAGTTTACACATCATAAGTATAAACTGTAAGCATATCTTACTGAAGCCCATCTTGCTCGAATGTTCCACCTTAAGGGTAAGTCTAAGGCTTAACTTGATCAAGTTCTAATCATATCTAGTTCCCAGACATAAATGATGATGTTAATGTCTTTATAATTTCTTCTCTCCCTCTCTCTCTGCTCTCTCATTGCTCTCTCCCTCTTTCTTTTATTTGGAACAAGAACACTCTCTTTACTGAAATAGTACACGTAGTAATAATAGAGTTGGAAGAAATTTCAAGAAGTCATATGAATCCCACAAAACACTCCCCCCTCAAAATACAAATCAAATAGTCAGTCATTTATTTGACATAAATATTTCCAAAGATTTGCATTTTGTGGCCAACCTCAATAGTCTAGTGCCAATTCTTTTTCAGTCAGTAAAGTCTGCGTAAAGTTTAGCAAATTTTACATGTGAGATGACTTAATTTTCTTTTCTTTTCTTTTCTTTTTTTTGTGGTGACAGAGTCTTACTTTATTGCCCTTGGTAGAGTGCCATGGTGTCACACAGCTCATAGCAACCTCCACCTCGTGGGTTTAGGCGATTCTCTTGCCTCAGCATTCCAAGTAGCTGTGCCCACCACAACACCTGGCTATTCTTTTGTTGCAGTTTGGCCAGTGGCGGGTTTGAACCTGCCACCCTTGGTATATGGGGTCAGCGCCCTACCAACTGAGCCACAAGTGCCGCCCCAATGACTTAATTTTCTTGCACTTACATTTGTTATTCCCAACTTGCCAATCTTAATTATAAATTCAGATATTCTCATTGACAAAAAATAGACAACTAGAAATGCATTATTTTTAAGAAAAATAAATTCATTAGGTAAAATAATATTTAAAGGTGTAGTACAATTTTATAAAATGATACAAGTATTTTATGACAAAAACTATTCATTTCTATTTTACCTGTGTTTCCTTTTTTTGTGACTTTAAAAACAATAATGGCATTAACATAATATTAATACTTTCAATTATAAATAACATTCTCAAACTGCCTTCCCATGAAAAGCACTGGCATTGGAGGAGGAAATGCAAGACGTACACATTTCTAAACATTTTCCAAGAACTTAGATTATCTTTCCCCCCACAATTTTCTGCTACATTCCGAATAAAGATACATTTAAAAACTCCAAGTCAGAAATTGTGGCGTGTCTGCCATTTATTATCTATTAGCTTTCAATTTGCATTCAGTTTGTGTTTTAAAACAATTTGCTCTAAATTTGTTTGAGACAATGCTCTATTTTTCTTGGTTTTCCTGAGTCATTTTTTAAGTTGTAAAGGTTTTTCTTCATATAGTTAGAATATATTTTTTCAAATATTGCTGAGCGCATATATACCTGTTGTAGTCATTTAGAATGAGATATATAGTATTTTAAGTTTTTAGTGAGATACAGTATTTTAATTTTTAAAAGTCACGGCTTCACGAGGCAATTCCCCAAAAGAATTGTTTTATATCAGATTTCATAAATAATTACTATAAAAATTCTCAAGTAGTAGGCCAGTAAAATGTCAAAACAAGTTGCGATTGTGATGATACATATAAACTATTGAAATTTTTGTGAATCGACGCATGTGTTTCTGATAAAGTTCAAATGCTTGCAAAATGTTCTTCTGTGGCTCTCTGTTTCCCCCAAATTAATGGCTTACACCAGGGTGGTTTGTCAACTATGCTTTTTCTCCCACGTATGGAAGAAAGTTAGGTGTTTGCCATTTGGTGTAATTTCTATCTTTCCAGACATAATTGATTATTCATCAATTTTACATCTCATAAAAAGGGTGTAGTGGTTTTGAATCATAGCATATGAGAAAATTCTGTCCAAGTGACCGCAATGCTCCAAGTCTGCTAGACAGAACGTGATATAAACTGGGGAAGCAGCTCTCTTACTCGTAGGTTTGATTTTTTCTGTGTATTATTAGCCAACGAGGAAAGGAATAATCATCACCATTTACCGTTGGTTGAGGGCGTATTTAGTGCCAGACCTTGATCTCACAACCTTGTTTTGATTAATTCCCTTACTCCACACGAGCACCCCATAAGGTAAGCTGCTGTCATTATTCCCGTCTTATGGAGGAGATATCTGAGGCTTCAAAGATGGAGTTCCCAGTTCCCCAGGGACTGAGCTGACAGCTAATTGCCTAGATATGTTTGAAGTCAGAGTTTTAATTAGAATAATTTAGAGTCAATTATTTTTTTTCCCTCTTATCCCATTTTTTGGGTTACTTGTGTCTGAACTATAGATACTGTTTAGTCATACTTAGTTTCAGCGTTTGTTCATTATTTTGCTTCATTTTTTTCCCCCCAGAAAGGTCAGGGCTTGGTATTTAACTTTTTTTTGTTTGATTATTTTACTCAATTTTTAATTTGCTATAATAACTGGCTAATGCAGCAAACACGTAGCCATACACTTAATTTTTTCTTTAATATTTAGGGTCCTGAGGAGGAAAAGTAAGCCACTTTTATTAATCCATTTTTACTACTCTAAAAACTCTTTCTCTTACCTTGTGTGACAGCAGAAATTCCAGAGACTTGCTGCTTACTGGATGTAGTTTTATGTATCTCATATATCAACACAAATTTCATTAAAGCATATTTAAGAGCGTTTAACCAAAAGAGTTGTTTTGAGGAATAAATAAAAACAATTTTTCAAAATACCAAAGAAACTAAGCCATGTTCTTTTTTTTTTTTTTTTTTTTTTGAGACAGAGCCTCAAGCTGTCCCCTGGGTAGAGTGCCATGGCATCACGCTCACAGCAACCTCCAACTCCTGGGCTCAAGCGAGTCTCCTGCCTCAGCCTCCCAAGTAGCTGGGACTAAGGCACCTGCCACAACGCCTGGCCATTTTT
>CAUYTI010153658.1:0-19725 GCA_963575145.1 Galago senegalensis
GTCCCAGCTACTTGGGAGGCGGAGGCAAGAGACTCGCTTGAGCCCAGGAGTTGGAGGTTGCTGTGAGCTGTAATGCCACGGCACCCTACCCAGGGGGACAGCTTGAGGCTCTGTCTCAAAAAAAAAAAAAAAAAAAAGAAAGAAAGAAAATAATTTTATGGTTGCGGGTCACCACAACATGAGGAACTGTATTAAAGGGTCTCAGCATTAGGGAGGTTGAGAACCACTGCTATATAGATAGGTATTAAATATTTTGTTTTACTAATGTCCAGTCTTACAGAGGTTTTAAGGGCAATTCTACAGATACTAAGGTCATAAGTTCATCAGCATCTGAATCCTCACCTCCCACCCACCTTTTGGAGACAAGAATCTCACTCTATTGCCCAGACTAGAATACTATGCCATCATAACTCACAGCAACCTCAGACTCCTAGGTTTAAGCAGTCTTCCTGCTTCAGCTTCCTAAGTAGCTGAGACTATGGCACCAACCACAACACTTGGCTAATATTTTTATTTTTTAGTAAAGACAGGGTCTTGGCTTTTCCTCAGTCTGCTCTCAAACTCCTGAGGTCAAGGGATCCTCCCTCCTTGGCCTCCCAGAGTGCTAGGATTACAGATGTGAGCTACCTTGCCTAGCCTCAGATCCTCTCCTCTTAATAAATATTGAACTACATGTTAGATACTTAAGTATATATTTAATTACAAAATATGTATTTTGGGCCAGGTGCAGTCAGGCCTATAATCCTAGCACTCTGAGAGGTGGAGGCTATTGGACTACTTAAGCTCTGAAGTTCAAGACCAGCCTGTGCAAGAACAAGACCCTGCCTCTAAAAATAGCTGGGCATGTGAGGGGCACTTGTAGTCCCAGCTACTTGGGAAGCTGAAACTAGAGGATTACTTTGAGCCCAAGAGTTTGATGTAGCTGTGAGCTGTGACTCCATAGCACTCTACCAGAGTGACAAAGTGAGACTTTGTCTCAAAAAATTAATAAATACAATAAAAATCTATATATTTTATATCAATAGTTTCTTTTTCCTAGTCAGAGTTAAGATTAGAAATTTAATTTGTATATGCATTATTTCCACCTGTGTAAAATAGTTTAATGTACTACTTTCCATATAGAATTTTTTTTTTTTTTTTTTTTGCAGTTTTGGCCGAGGCTGGGTTTGAACATGCCACCCCTGGTATTTGGAGCCAGCGCCCTACTCCTTGAGCCACAGGCGCCACCCCTTTCTTTTTTTTTTAGAGACAGAGTTTCACTTTGTTATCCTTGATAGAGTGCTGTGGCCTCACAGCTCACACCAACCTCCAGCTCTTGGGCTTAGGCAATTCTCTTGCCTCAGCTTCCCAGGTAGCTGGGATTATAGGTACCCACCACAACGCCCGGCTATTTTTTTGTTGCAGTTTGGTGGGGTCCAGTTTCAAACCTGCCACTCTCGATATATGGTGCCGGTACCCTACTCACTAAGCCACAGGCACTGCCCTACATATAGAATTGTTAACTAAAAGTCTATAGGGAGCTTAGAACATTGCCCAGTGTAGAGTGAACTTCTAACTGTCACTTTATTTATTTATTTATTTTGAGACAGAGCTGCAAGCTGTCATGCTGGGTAGAGCAATGTGGCATCACAGCTCACAGCAACCTCCAACTCCTGGGCTTAAGTGATTCTCCTGCTTCCGTCTCCCAAGTAGCTGGGACTGCAGGTGCCCCACAACACCTGGCTATTTTTTGGTTGCAGCTGTCATTGTTGTTTGGCGGGCTCAGGCTGGATTTGAATCCACCACCTTGGGTGTATGTGGCTGGCGCCTTAGCCACTAGAGCCACAGGTGCCAAGACTTAACTGTCACTTTATATTTTAATAATTATCATTTTAAGGCCAGGCGCAGTGGCTCATGCCTGTAATCCTAGCACTCTGGGAGGCCAAGGCAAGTGGATTGCCTGAGCTCAGGAGTTGGAGACCAGTCTGAGCCAGAGCAAGATCCTGTCTCTTAAAAAAAAAAAAAAAAAAAAAAAAATCAAAAAAATAGCCACATTTTAGTGGTGCCTGTAGTCTCGGCTACTAGCAAGGCTGAGACAGGAGAATCTCTTGACCCCAAGAGTTTGAGGTTACCGTGAGGTAGGATGCCATGGGCACTCTACTTAGGATGACAAAGTGAGACTGTCTCAAAAACAAAAAATTATCATTTTATAATTTTGCTGGGTTAAGTATGCAGCTCACTGAGAATGTGCCCTCTGTGTTGGTTTGTTCATTCATTTGTTCTTCCTGATATGTGCATATTTTTACAAATACAAATTTTATATTTTTGAGGTACACATTTTCATAATTTAATATGTATATATCATGCAAAGTTAATACAATGAACTTAACACATCCATTATCTCACATAGTTGCCAAATTTGGGGGGTGATGGTGAGAATAGTTAGGTCTATATTCTTAATCTACATAGTATTACATAACCTCAAGTATATAATATGGAATTGTTGACTATATTTGCAGTGGTATGCATTAGAATTTATTTATGCCTTGGAATTTATTTATCTTGTAGATGGAAGTTTATACTTTTGACAAATATCTCCCCGTTTTTACCATACCCCACTGTTGGCCCCCAGTATTCTGCTCTCTGCTTTTTTTTTTGAGACAGAGTCTCAAGCTGTTGCCCTGGGTAGAATGCTGTCACATCACAGTTCACAGCAACCACCAATTCTTGGGCTTAAGCGATTCCCTTGCCTTAGCCTCCCAAGTAGCTGGGACTACAAGCACCTGCCACATTGCTCGCCCTGCTATTTTTTGATTGCAGTTGTCATTGTTGCTTAGCAGACCCAGGCTGGGCTCCAACCTGCCACCCTAGGTGTATGTGGCCAGCGCCCTTGCCGACTAAGCTACAGGTGCCGCCCCTACTTTCTGCTTTTATGATCTCTACTTTTAGATTCCACAGGTAGTTCATATCATATGCAGTACTTGTGTTTCTCTCTTTTATTTTAGTGACTATAATTTTCACCAGGTTCTTCTGTTTTTATCACAAATGACAGGATTAAATTTTTTTCTTATTGCTGAAAAATACGGTGCGTTGTCATTTATCTGCTATTAATATTGGAGAGCGAATATCTTTGTATTACTGATTTGATCTCCTTTGGATATATGCCCAGAAGTGAGATTGAAGGATTATATATACTTCTCTTTTTAATTTTCAAGAAGCCTCCACACTGCATTTTATAAAGACGTGATCAGTGTACATTCCTTCTGATGCTGTACAGGAGTTTTTCCTCAACTTTGCCAACATTTATTGTCTTTTGACTTGCATTTCCCTGATGAACAATGCTTTTCTGTAAACATCTTTCATCACTTTGTTTGTTTGGAGAAATATCTACTTATGTCCTTTGCACATTTTAAAGTTAGATACACAATCAATTTTTTTTTTTTTTTGCTATTGAAGTGTTTGAGATCTTTTTTCATATATATATATATTTTTTTTTTTTTTCTTTTTTAATTTTTTGAGACAGAATCTCATTATGTCGCCCCAGGTGGAGTACCATGGCGTCACAGCTCACAGCAACCTCAAACTCTTGGGCTTAAGTGATTTTCTTACCTCAGCCTCCGGAGCAGCTGGGACTACAGATGCCCACCACAATGCCTGGCTATTTTTTGGTTGCAATTGTCATTGTTTAGCTGGTCCAGGCTGGATTTGAACCCACCAGCCTTGGTGTGTGTGGCTGGTGCCATAACCACTGTGCTAAAGGTGCTGAGCCTGAGATCTTTATATATTTTAAATATTACATTCATCGTATGTATTTTCTTCCTTGGCTTACTTTTATGTTATTTTTGGTTTGCTTTTGCTATGCAGATTTCATACAGCCTCACTTGTTTCTGTTTTTTGTTTTTATTGCTTTTGCATTTTTGGTGTAATATAAAAAGTCATTGTCAAAACTAATGTCCAAGAGATTGTCCCCTATGTTTTTTTGTTTTTTGAGACAGAGCCTCAAGCTTTCGCCCTAGGTAGAGTGCTGTGGCATCACATCTCACAGCAACCTCCAACTCCTGAGCTCAAGCGATTTTCCTGCTTCTGCCTCCCCAGCTGCTGGGACCACAGGTGCCCACCCGCCACAATGCCCAGCTATCTTCTTTTTTTTTTGGTTGCAGCTGTCATTGTTGCTTCGGGGGCCCAGTCTGGGTTCGAACCCACCAGCTCAGGTGTATGTGGCCGTTGCCTCAGCCGCCTGAGCCACAGGTGCCGAGCCATGTCCCCTATGTTTTATTCAAGAAGTTATATAGTTTCTGGTATTACAGTTAATGTTAATCTACTTTCAGGTGATTTTTGTATGTGTTATAAATGTCTAGTTTCATTCTTTTGCATAGGGATAGCCAGTTTATATTTTCATTTATCAAAGAGACTGTGCTTTCTCCTTTGTATATTTTGGTGCCTTGTCCAAACCTATCTGACTCTATATTCAGGTTTATTTCTGCTCTCTAATTGGTTTCCATTGATCTATGTGTCTTTTTATGTCTGTATACTCTAGTTGATATGGTTTTGTAATTGTTTGAAATCAAGAAGTGTGAAGATGTCAGCTTTGTTCTCTGTCCAGATTGTGTTGGTTACTTGGGTCATTTGTGGTTTCATAGAAATTGTTGAATATTTTACTATTTTTACAAAAAGTGTCTTTGGAATCTTAATAGGGATAATAGGTTACTTTGTATAGTATGGACATTTTATTTTCATTATTCCAACCTATAAACAAGGGATATCTTTTCTTTTATTTGTATCTTCTGTTACATTCATTAATGTCAGATTTGTGAATAGGACTTTCACATCCTTTGTTAAATTGAGTCTTCAGTGTCTTGCAGTATTTAATTCCATTGTAAATGGGATTGTTTGTTTAACTTTTATTCCCAGATAGTTTATTATTGTATAAAAATGCAACTTGAGTCTTTTTTTTTTTTTTTTTGACTGGGGGCTGGGTTTGAACCTGCCATCTCCGTTATATGGGGCCGGTGCCTTACCCCTTTGAGCCACAGGTGCTGCCCTACAACTTGAGTTTTTTTTTTTTTTTTTTTTTTTGAGACAGAGCCTCAAGCTGTCCCCTTGGGTAGAGTGCTATGGCTTCACTGCTCACAGCAACCTCCAACTCCTGGGCTCAAGTGAGTCTCCTGCCTCTGCCTCCCAAGTAGCTGGGACCATAGGCGCCCGCCACAATGCCCGGCTATTTTTTTTTTTTTTTTTTGGTTGCAGCCATCATTGTTGTCTGGCGGGCCCGGGCTGGGGATTCGAACCCGCCACCTTAGGTGTACGTGGCTGGTGCCTTAGCTGCTTGAGCCACAGGCACCGAGCCACAACTTGCGTTTTTTTGTTTTTGTTTTTGTTTTTGTTTTTTTGAGACAGAGCCTCAAAGCTGTCACCCTGGGTAGAGTGCCGTGGCATTACAGCTCACAGCAACCTCCAACTCCTGGGCTCAATCGAGTCTCCTGCCTCCACCTCCCAAGTAGCTGGGACCACAGGTGCCTGCCAGAACGACTGGCTATTTTTTGGTTGCAGCCATCATTGTTGTTTGGCGGGTCCGGGCTGGGGAATCGAACCCGCCACCTTAGGTGTACATGGCTGGCACCTGAGCCAGTTGAGCTATAGGCGCTGAGCCACAACTTGAGTTTTAAATGTTGATTTTGTGACCTACAACTTTAGTGAATGTGTTTATTAGCTCTAATTTTTTTTTTTTTATTTGAGATAGAGTTCTATAGTGTCACAGCTCATAGCAACCTCCAACTTTTGGGCTTAAGCGAGTCTCTTGCTTCAGTTTCCCAAGTACCTGGGACTACAGGCACCTGCCACAACACCTGGTTATTTATTGATTGTAGTTGTCATTATTGTTTAGTAGGCTGGGGCTAGATTTGAACCCTCCAGCTCTGGTGTATGTAGCCGGTGCCCTAGTCAGTGAGCTACAGGTGCCAAGCCTTTTTTTTTTTTTTTTAAACAGAGTCTGACTTTGTCACCCTTGGTAGAGTGCTATGGCCTCATAGCTCACAGCAACTTCAAATTCTTGGGCTCAAGTGATTCTCTAGACTCAGTTCCCCAAGTAGCTGGGACTACAGGCTCCTGCCACAACGCCCAGCCATTTTTAGAGATGGGATCTTGCTCTGGCTCAGGCTGGTCTCTCCTTGTGAGCTCAGGTGATCCACCCACCTTGGCCTCCCAGACTGCTAGGATTATAGGTGTGAGCCACCACACCCAGCCTAACTAGATTTTGAAGGACAGTTTTGGCAGTGTTCATGGTTGGTAGTTGTCATTTTATCAGTATTTTTTTTAATGTATATTATCCTACACCTTTCTGGTGTACAAGGTTTATTACTAAAAGGAAGATCTGTTCATCATCCTGTAAGAGTGCATGACATGTCACATTTTCCCTGCTGTTTTCAAGATTTTCTTGGTTTGCAAATTTTGAATCTTTTATTATGATATACCCTGTTTTGTGTTCCTGGTTAGATTGACCTTCTTTAGATTTTATGCCATTTTTCTTCCTCAAATTTGGAAAGTTGTCAGGCATTATTTATTCTTGTAAGCTCCCTCCCCATTTTTCTCTCTTATTTCATTATAGAACTCACATTATAACTATTTTGGCTTGCTTGATAGTAATAAATCCTTTAATCTCTATTCACTTTTCTTTTTTTTTGTTTTCTCTCTCTTGACTAATTTCAAACAACCATATTATCAGCTTGCTGGTTTTTTCCTTCTAAATCAAGTCCGCTATCAACACTGTCTAGTGAATCTTTCAATTCGGTTATTTTATTTTCCAGCTCCATACTTTATATTGGTGGGCTTTTAAAACTTCTTTATTAACAACTATGTTATGCATTATTAGTTGTTGTGTTCCCATTTAGCTTATAAAGAATCTTTAAGGTAAATATTGTAAAACTTTTTTTTTTGAGACAGAATTTCACTATGTTGCCCTTGGTGGAGTGCTGTGGCACACAGCTCTCAGCAACCTCAAATTCTTAGGCTTAACCAATTATTTTGCCTCAGCTGGGACTACAGGCACTTGCCACCACACCCAGCTATTTTTTCGTTGTAGTTGTCATTCTTATTTTAGCAGGCCCCGGGCCAGGTTTGAACCTGCCAGCCCTGGTACATGTGGCTGGTGCCCTAACCACTGAGCTACGGATGCTGAACCTGTTTTAAATTCTTTTAAAGGTACTTCGTAGACTTTGATTTCTTTAGGGTCACTTGAATATTTTTGTTCTTTCATTGGACTGCATTACTTGGTTTCTTTGTTGTTGTGTTGTTTTTTTGTTAAGATTTATGTCATTTTAAAAGACAGCCACTGACGCCTGGCGAGGTGGCTCACACCTATAATCCTAGCACTCTGGGAAGCTAAGGTGGGTGGATTGCCTGAGCTCACTGGTTGGAGAACATTGTGAGACAGAGCAAGACCCTGTCTCTAGAATAGCTGGGCATGTGGCAGTAGCCTGTTCACAAGCTACTTGCAAGGTTGAGGCAAGAAAATTACTTGAGCCCAAGAGTTGCTGTGAGCTGTGATGTCTCAGCACTCTATCAAGGGTGACAAAGTGAGACTCTGTCTCTAAATAAATAAATGAAAATAAAAAAGAAAAGTTTTGTTTATTCTTAATAACACATAATCTTTACCTTTCATGATATATTACATATGTTCTGCAGTCTTCTTTTGCTGTAGTAATCACCCATGTTTTTTCTCACTAGACTGAATATATCATTTAAAGTATATCTGCATTTCTTTTCAGCACTACATATGAACGGAAGAAACAACCAGTCTTTGGAAAGCCCCAGAGAAACCCAGGACATTGCATATAGAATTGGATTAAATGTTCAGTCAAGTATTTCTGAAGAGCAGAAATTTGAAATTATAGAGAATATTTCTAAATGTGATCAATTTGATGGGTCCTTTGTTAAAAGTTTAGTATTCTTCCACCAACAAATAATACAGTTTTGTGCCAGAATCAACAACTGTGATCAGTATGATAAGGTGTTCACCAAATTGTCATTGCTTAATCAATATCAAGGAATAGATAATTGGGGAAAATATAACATACCCAATAAAACTTTAATGTCCTTTATCAAGGGCACTTTGCTAAATAATTACCAAGATATACATATTGATGAGAGAAATCATCAATGCAATGAATCTGAAAAGACCTTGAACCAAGACTCTTGCTCAAGAAAATATCAAAAGTCTCAATATCCAGAGATTCAGTACAAATATAAAAAATGTGAGAAAGTCTTTAATCAAGATTTAAGGCTTATTAATGATGAGAATACCCATATTCAGGAGTATTCTTACAAAAGTAATGCATATGTAGAAGTTTTTACCCCATCAGGGAAACATTCTCAAAATCAGGAAATTCATAGTAGAGAAAACTCAGATAGATATAATAAATGTGACGTTTTTACTCTGTCATCCAGTCTAAGAAAATGTAACATAATTCGTTCTGAAGAAAATATCTGCACATGTAAGCAGTGTGGCAAAACTTTTAACCGGAGTTCACAGCTTCAACAACATCAGAAAATTTGTACTAAAAGAAACCCTTACCAATGTAAAGGAGGTAGTGAATTCTGTAATCCTTCCTCAAATCTTACTGTGCACCGAAGAATTTATACTGGGGAGAAATGCTACAAATGTAAAGAATGTGGCAAAGCATTTAACCATAATTCTGGACTTATTCAACATCAGAGAATTCATTCTGGAGAAAAGCCCTACAAGTGTAAGGCATGTGGGAAGGCCTTTAACTGCAGTTCAAACCTTACTCAGCATGAGAGAATTCATACTGGAGTAAAACCCTACAAATGTAAACAATGTGGAAAAGCCTTTAACTGTAGTTCCAACCTTACTCAACATCAGAGAATTCATTCTGGAGAAAAACCCTACAAATGCAAAGAATGTGACATGTCATTTACTCAGTTGGGAAGCCTTAGACAACATCAGCAAATTCATACTGGAGTGAAAACCTACAAATGTAAAAAATGTGGAATATCCTTTACTCATTTGGGAAGCCTTAGACAACATCAGAAAATTCATACTGGATTGAAACCCCACAAATGTGAAGAATGCAGCATTTCCTTTACTCAGATGGAAAGACTAAGACAACATCAGCAAGTTCATACTGGAGTGAAACCTCATAAATGTGAAGAATGTGGCACATCCTTTACTAAGCTTTCAATCCTTAGACAACATCAGAGAATTCATACTGGGGAAAAGCCCTACAAATGTCCAGTGTGTGGCAAAGCTTTTAACTGTAGTTCAAACCTTACTCAACACCAGAGAATTCATACTGGATTGAAACCCCACAAATGTGAAGAATGTGGCATATCCTTTACTCAGCTGGGAAGCCTTAGACTACATCAGCAGATTCATACTGGAGTGAAACCCTTTAAGTGTGAAAAATGTGGCACATCCTTTACTCAACTTGGAAGCCTTAGGCAACATCAGCAAATTCATACTGGAGTGAAACCCTACAAATGTGAAGAATGTGGCATATCCTTTAGTAGGATCTCAATCCTCAGGCAACATCAGAGAATTCATACTGGGGAAAAACCTTACAAATGTGAAGAGTGTGGCAAAGCCTTTAACTGTGGTTCTAGCCTTACCCAACATCAGAGAATTCATACTGGATTGAAACCCTACAAATGTAAAGAATGTGGCAAATGCTTTAACCGCAGTTCGCACCTTACACAACATCAGAGAATTCATAACGGAGTGAAACCTTACAAATGCAATGAATGTGACAAAGCCTTTAACTGTAGCTCACACCTCACTCGACATCAGATAGTTCATACTGGAGGGAAACCCTACAAATGTAAAGAGTGTGGTAAATCCTTTACCCAGTCTTCAGGCCTTAGACTACATCAGCGAAAACATGCTGGAGTGAAACCCTACAAATGTGAAGAATGTGGCATATCCTTTAGTAGGTTTTCGATCCTTACTCAACATCAGAGAATTCACACTGGATTGAAACCCTACAAATGTAAAGTATGTGACAAAATCTTTTATTGTAGTTCACATCTTACTCAACATCAGAGAATCCATGCTACAGACACTCTATAGATAGAATACATGTCAAAAGAGTTCTGTCTAGGCTTAGTGCCTGTAGCACAGTGGTTGGTGCCAACCACATACATCCAGGCTGGTGGATTTGAACCCAGCCCAGGCCAGCTAAACCACAGTGATAACTGCAAGAAAAAATAACCAGGCACTGTGACAGGCCCCTATAGTCCCAGCTACTTGGGAGGGTGAGACAGGAGAATAGCTTAAGCCCAAGAGTTTGAGGTTGCTGTGAGCTGGTGATGCCACAGCACTCTACCAAGGGCAACAACATAGACTCTGTCTCAAAATATAAAATAAATAATAAGATAAAATAGTTTTTAAAAGAGTTCTGTCTAAAAAGTACAACTTAGAAATCACCATTGGGGGGGGAATCACTATAGAGTTCATAGGCAATAAACTTTAATAAATGTGGGGAAGTTAGTCTGTATATCAGAGGGTTCAACACATGTAAGAACTAAACCAAACATTCAGATTTTACCTAGACTACTTAGAGAATAGTGTGAAATTGAAACAATTAGATAATTTATTTGGTTATATTTTTCAAAAGAGCAAGAACATTGATTTTTTTAAACTGATTTTTTACATTTCTTGCAAGTTTATCTCTTTTTTTTTTTATTAAATCATAGCTGTGTACATTAATGCAATCATGGGGTACAGTGTGCTGATTTTATGTACAATTTGAAATATTTTCATCAAACTGGTTAATATAGCCTTCGTGGCATTTTCTCATTTATTGTGTTAAGATATTTATATTCTACACCTAGTAAATTTCATATGTACCCTAACATTGATATATATATATATTTTTTTTCTTTTTTTTTTTGCAGTTTTTGGCTGGGGTTGGGTATGAACCCGCCACCTCCAGCATATGGGGCTGGTGCCCTATAGTCCTTTGAGCCACAGTGGCTGGCCCTTAAGATTGATATTTTGACAGGTATAATTATATGCAATGGCTAATCTGTATAGATAATACTTGAAATTTTTCAAATGCAAATATTGAGTTCTCAAATTATGTGATGTTGTACTTTAATCTGTAGTATTTATAGGAAGATATGTTTCTCTTGTTTCTCCATAAGAGGTATGAGAGGCCATTCAATATTATGTGAATATGATTAATAACAATTTTTCTTCAAAAGTTTAATGGCAAATGTAATATACATTAAGAAAATCTAATGAAACATCGTATGGGTACTTGAGTTAAAAAATGATACATATGGCTCAGCGCCTTGGCTCAATTAGCTAAGGCGCCAGCCACATACACCTGTGCTGGTGGGTTCGAATCCAGCCTGGGCCCGCCAAATAACAATGACGGCTGCAACCAAAAAATAGCCAGGTGTTGTGGCAGGTGCCGGTAGTCCCAGCTATTTGGGAAGTAGAGGCAGGAGAATCACTTGAGCCAGGAGTGGGAGGTTGCTGTGAGCTGTGATGCCACAGCACTCTACCCAGGGTGACAGCTTGAGGCTCTGTCTCAAAAAAAAAAAAAAAGATACATAAAGCACACAGTATCATACCGAGGGCATTTCTCTTCTATATAAGAGGGAAATGTTCTGAAATTTCAACATAAATCATTTTACCAGTTGCTCCTTATGTAGGAAAAATATGGCCAGTTAAAATACTGACAAATTGTTATGATAGAATAAAATAGAAGTTTTAAGTATTATTTTATGTATTATAGGAAATAGAAATTTTGAATTTTTTTTTTTTTGAGACAGAGTCTTACTTTGTCACCCTCGGTAGTGTACTGTGGTGTCACAGCTCACAGCAACCTCAGACTCTTGGGTGTAAGCGATTCTCCTGCCTCAGCCTCTCAAGTAGTTGGGACTTCAGGCACCTGCCGCAGTGCCCAGCTATTTTTTATTGTAGTTGTCATTGTTGTTTTAGCTGGCCCAGGCTAGGTTTGAACCTGCCAGCCTCAGTGTATGTGGCTGGTGCCGTAACCACTGTGCTACGGGTGCTGAGCCAGAAATTTTGAGTTTTGTTTGAAACAGAAACATCTTCACAGATATTAGAGGGAAGGGACAAAAACTTCTGTTTGAAAGTTTGTATATGTTTTTAAATCCATGTGCACTAAATAATTAGCCTCACTATTTCAAATTAAAGAAAGCATAACTCCAGGATTACTATCTTAGAGAAAACACAATGCTTCTTAACTACTTGTGACCAGAGAGCATATAGATTTTAAAGTGCTTTATTTAGCCTATGGGTTATTTGTTTTAATTAATAAAACTAAATGGTTCTCAATTTTTTTTTTTTTTGTCGAGACATAGTTCTACCCTATGCCCTAAGTAGAGTGCAATGGTGTTGTAGCTCACTGCAACCTCAGACTCAGGCTTTGGGCATCCAGCTGCCTCAGCCTCCAAAGCCACTAGGATTGCAGGCGCTCGCAGTGGTGCCTGGCTGGGTTTTTCAACTTTTGTTCATGCGTCTGGGTTTCCCTCTCACTTAGATAAGCCTTGAACTCCTGGGCTCAAGCCGCCCTCCTACCTCAAGCCTCCCACAGTGCTGGGATTACAGACGTGAGCCATTGCGCCTGGTGGTTTATAATGTTTTGACACTAATATACAATGAATGAAATGTTACCCTGCCAATAATGTTAAACTATCTTATCAAGATTGTAGTTAAACAAAGCCAGGCTCAGTGGCTCACGCCTATAATTCCAGCACTTGGGAGGACGAGGCGGGTAGATTGCCTGAGCCCACAGGTTTGAGACCAACCTGAGCCAGAGCAAGACCCTGTCTCTAAAAAACAACCGGGTATTGTGGCAAGTGCCTGTAGGCCCAGCTACCTGGGAGGCTGAGGCAAGAGGATCACTTGAATCCAAGAGTTTGAGGTTGCTGTGAGCTAAGACACCATTGCACTCTACCTAGGGTGACAAAGTAAGACTCTGTCTCAAAAAAGAAAAAAAAGAAAAGAAAATAGACTGTAGTTAACAGATGAAAATAATGTATTACTGGGTAGCAAAGTGGAATGACTTTTCTGGCAATCTCTTTCTGAAGACTAAAGTTTCAGTAATTTGAAGAATGTTGTCATAGTTACAATTCTGTATGTATTTCTCTTTTTTTGTAGCTATGGAAATATTTTGATGGTTATAATAAAATTATGTTAGAGTGTATAATGTAAATTCGTATCTTTAAATCCTAAGTCATTATCAATAAAATCTTACCAGGGGTGGCACCTGTGGCTCAAAGGGTAGGGCGCCGGTCCCATATGCCAGAGGTGGCAGGTTCAAACCCAGCCCTGGCCAATAAATAAATAAATAAATAAAATAAAATCTTACCCAATATTTTTCTTTGCACATGGCACTTTTCTGGGCCGGTTGATGTTTGGAGATGGTTTTGTTTTGATTAATATTGAATCTGATATACAATATATCAAGTAAAAAATAAACATCATGCAAGAGAAGTATAAAGTGAGAAGTGTGTGTGTGCCTGTCTTTGGAAGGAAATGGAAATAATGGATCAAAACATAATTTCCAGAAGAGTTGATCATTTGTAAGCAAAGTAGATCTTATAAATTATCAAGGCATACTTGGTTTCTCTGTTGTACGTTAATTTATTTCTCACAAATCTCATTTTCCAGGGTTCAGAAACCACTCATACAAATCTTGTCCTTCTTACTTGCTGCCTATTCAGAGTAGTTTTATGATTTTATTGTCCTTCTAATTGTTGAATACAGATGGACTACCACGACAGCTTATGCCCTTCAAGCTGCAAAAAGCAGATTTTTCACCGGCATTTCCTTAGTTTCAAACTTCTACACAAAGCTAACTGCTAACATACGTGTGGAAGTTTTCATTTCTCTTTGTAACCATAATTCTTCATGGTTCTTCATTCTAGCTGTCCTACCCTTCAGTTGACACCTGTGGTTCTGTTAGCCATCTGCAAACCCCTAGTGATGGCCAGTCCCTTGGTGATGCTACATGGTGACGTTCTTTGTCCTAGGAGGTAATGCAGTTTTTCAGTAACAAGTTCTCTGGGCTCCCAGAGATTTTAGGGCTATCCCTGTACTTATTCAGTAGTCCACTGGCATCTAAAATATGAGCAACAACACTCCAAACAGATGAGGCACAACCCAGATTTTCCTCTCCAGTCTTTATTTCCATTTGCCCATGCTTTGGCTTCTGGGCTTGTGCTGGCTAGCTTGCCAGTTTTGTAAAATTTCCATGCAAAGGATTCCCAAATGCAGAAGGTGCCAAAACCCAAAAAAATAATGAGACAGATCCACCATCAGTACATTTATTGAATTTATGGACAGGTGCATGGTCATGGGTGACAAGACAGATGGGTCTCCATGCTTTTAATCCCCCCCCCCCCGATATAAGGCTTAGATGCTATAGGAAAAGGGTGTGCATGTTATTGTGTGGGACAATTTAAGTTGGCCTTCCAGAAAAACAAAAATGCGAATGCTGTGTACATCACAGCCTGTAATTTATGTGATGAAATCACAGTTGTTTTGACCTAAGGGCAGAGTTATGTGATTATGTGCTCTCACATACGGAACAGTTGATAATGTAAAAAATCTGAGAAACATGTACAGCAGAGGTTAATCAGAATTAGCAGGGCCTAATCAGCCTATTAGTATCCAAGAAAAAGTTCCTATGGCCTTCTCAAAGCTCCCTTTCTGGTTCTGGGGCCAATAGAAACTCATTCAGGGGCTCGGCGCCTATAGCTCAACCGGCTAAGGCGCCAGCCACGTACACCTAAGGTGGCGGGTTCGAATCCTCAGCCCGGACCCGCCAAACAACAATGACGGCAATCAAAAAAAATAGCCAGGCGTTGTGGTGGGCGCCTGTGGTCCCAGCTACTTGGGAGGCTGAGGCAGGAGACTTGCTTGAGCCCAGGAGTTGGAGGTTGCTGTGAGCTGTAATACTACGGCACTCTACCCAGGAGGACAGCTTGAGGCGCTGTCTCAAAAAAAAAAAAAAAGAAAGAAACTCATTCGGGCAGTTTGGATCCATTTGGTTCTCAAATGGAATTTAATTTGCATATCTCTCCATTATGCCCATATTTATTCTTTTTCCTCTCCATAAAAAAAGTTACAGCAAATTTTAAAAATCTTCACAAAAGAAAACTAAGTAAGGTCTGCTCATCAACAAAAAAAGGTGCCTGGGAAATGAGCAAGCATTAGGGGGTAACAAAACAGAGAGCAAGGTAGGAAGAGGTCAGGTGTATTTAGTTTCTTACTGAACATTTACTGGTAAAATACGGCATCAGTCATGTCTACTCTGTTACCAGGAAGAGAGATGTTTGTCCATGAACAGGCAGAAATGTGGAGATTCTGGAAATAGAATGTGGTGGTGGCAGCTATACTGTTCAGCAGGGGTGATGAACTGGCAGAATTAGCAGGTCTCTGGCTCCAGTGCTGGTCCATGGTGTTGGCAAAGGGCTTTCTCCAGGCTCTTGGAGACATGCAGTAGGGGGCTTCTCAACTTAGCCCAGGCTCAGCTGCCATTCCCTTCTCTTCTATTACCTAAGCTCAGGAATTCGAGACTAACTTGAGCAAGAGTGAGACCCTGTCTCTACTAAAATTAGAAAAAAAAAAAAAAAACAACTGAGTATCATGGTGAGCACCTATAGTCCCAGCTACTTGGTTGGTTAAGGCAGGAGGATCTCTTTAGCCCAAGAGTATAGACTTACTGGTGTGGGGATTTAAATTCTCTCAGTACATCCCAGGGTCCCCTCAGCCTATGTGGCCTTACTCGCTTTTTGTAGCTTTTGTTTTCTTGCAAATGCAGTAATAATATGTAGGCCTGCTGAGGCCCAAACTTTAAAGCCCAATGGCCCTGCACGAGTTTGGCTGTGTCCCCAGAGGCAGAGGCTGGTCTACTGAAACAACTCTGGTAGGTCTGGTATTTACTCAGATGCGCCACCTAGGCCCACTGCTACAGTCCTGTGGCTGCCCATGGCTGTCTCTCTACTGCCCAGTTCTTCTGCCACCCCTGCCTGGTACACAGAGCACTGGGTGCAGGCATGGCTGATGCCCAGGTCCTGGTGGCATCTGGGGGAAGGGCTACCCCCAGGCTGCCTCTGTCCATGGACTTGGCACCAATCTTTCCCCCATTCTCAATCTTTCCTGGGGTTCCTGTGGGGATATTTGGAGGCAAGGGGGCTCTAACCCCCTCCCTCAATGTCTAAATCTTAGACAAAAGAAAATGTTTTCTCTCTTGGGGGCTTCTGACTACCCAGAAACTTTTGCTATTTGGGGGCAATGTACATAATTTGTTCTTTGGTTGGGGGTGTCCTCTGGCCAAAATGAGCATGAGCCACTGGGCCCAGCTTGTGTCAAATTATTGTATGCCACAGAAATAATGAACTTTGTTAATTGTCTCTTTAACCATGGCTATCCTACGACCTTTGTCTTCCATATACAATTATTTTATTTTGATTCACTTCAGAGAATGTTTTAACTGACTAAGTCCAAAGCTTGTTTTTCTTTTTTTTTTTTTTTGAGACAGAGCCTCAAGCTGTCACCCTGGGTAGAGTACTGTGGCATCATAGCTCACAGCAACCTCCAACTCCTGGGCTCAAGCGAGTCTCCTGCCTCAGCCTCCCAAGTAGCTGGGACCACAGGCACCTGCCACAATGCCCAGCTATTTTTTTTGGTCGCAGCCATCATTGTTGTTTGGCAGGCCCAGGCTGGATTTGAACCCACCACCTTAGGTGTATGTGGCTGGCGCCTTAGCCACTTGAGCCATAGGCGCCAAGCCCAGAGCTTATTTTTCAAGGAAAGTAGTGAAAAAGCTGATGGGGGTGAGTATAGTGGCTCATGCCTGTAATCCTAGAGCTCTGGGAGGCCAAGGAGGGTGGATTGCCTGAGCTCAGGAGTTCAAGGCCAGCCTGAGCCAGAGTGAGACCCCCGTCTCTAAAAATAGCTGGGCATTGTGGTGGGTGCCTGTAGTCCTAGCTACTTGGCAGGCTATGGCAAGAGGATCAGTTAAGCCCAAGGGTTTGAGGTTGTGAGCTGTGACACTGTGGCAGTCTACCAAGGGGGACGAAGTAAGACTCAAAAGAAAAAAAAAAGAAAAAGCAGGTAAGTTCTCTCAAATACAAATTTTTGATAGCTTTGGAGATTATATATCATCAGACTAAAAGCAAACTTCCAGGACTTTAATTAGAAAGATAACATGTCCACATATATTGCTAACCTAACCTCAAATAGAACAGAAATTAATTACATGGGACTGAGCTAATTTTTACGACTTTTTTATGAAACATTGCTGATTCTTTGTTGTGTTTTCCAGACTCTTGAGCTATGTAGCAATGTATGTATTATAAGCAAAATTTGAAACGTTTTTCTCTCCTTGATTTCTCCAGAATTTGAAAACTGTAAGTATTCTTAATTTATGGCAATATAGGTATTTGCATAAGTTCAATAAGACTTTATTTTCTTTCTTGTCTGCTCATCCCACAGTGTACAGGGGCTCAGTGTGCACACCATGGGTCCCTAGGGTATAACTGTCCCTCCAGTACTGGCCTCAGAGACCCTCATCTGCTTGTCCACATCTCTCAGCTCATCCAAACCAGAAGCCCCATCTCCCACACCAGCCCCTCCATGGCTGGGCAAAGTGTACCTGCCACTGTTGTAGGCTACAACCCCCAGGCATTTTCTCCTGCCTGCTCTCTCACACCCATAGCTCATGTATCCCCAAATAAGCTGCCCACTGTCCCTTTACAACCCCATGGCCAGCTTCCCTCCTGCTGGTATCTTTAACCCTGTTAGCCTCTGTCACCTGTTGTACATATACCTGTGGTGGCCATCTCATTTAGGGCTAACACCATAGTCCCCACAGACATGCCCTGGCCTCCTCACTATTCTTGGTACCACTCAGACCCAGGCTCAGGCACTCAGAGCCATTTTGCAGCCTCTCCTGTGCCATGAGAGAACTCTGCCCCTCAATGTGATCCCATAGAAGTCATCCCTCAGGCCTTTGTCCCTCTTCTCCCTTTTGAGGACAGGGCTTGAAAGGCTGGCCGTGGTGGCCCATGCCTATAATCCTAGCACTCTAGGAGGTTGAGGTGGGTGGATTGCTTGAGCTCACGAGTTCATGACCAGCCTGAGCAAAAGAGAGACCCCCATCTCTACTAACAATAGAAAAACGGAGGCAAGAGGATCACTTAAGCCTAAGAGTTTGAGGTTGCTGTGAGCTATGATGCTATGGCACTCTACCCAGGGTGACAGTTTGAGCTCTGTCTCGAAAAAATAAAAAAAGAAGAAGACCCACCCTGCCCATCCCTGAATGCCTGGAATCTGGTCTCACCTTTGTCTTTAGTTTTGTCCTCTCATCTTCCCGCCTTCTGAGGAAGGAACACTTGCAATGCAGGAGGTGGCACAAGTTTGTGGGAAATGTCCTTTCCGTCCTTGGGTTCCACTACATCTGCTCCTGCCAGCACCTCCACCCCAACAAGGTGCAGACCTCAGCCAGGGCACCTCATGCCAAGACAGCCCACTGGTGCAGCCCAAAGGGTGCTGAGTCCTGCAGGGGGGAGGGGGACTTGCTGAGCCAGCTGGGCATTCCCTAGTCACAGTCTTTCTGACTTTGCCACTTCTGGCTCCATGCCTCAGTTTCCTTCACTGGGGCACATGGTAAAAATCCTAGCCTGAAGTCCATCAGGCCCAGGGAGGCCACCACATCAGATTAAGTGGCTGCAACGTGTGAAAGTGGGAATGAAAGACATTCCCTGTCCTGGGTTCTTGCCCAGGGACAGATGTTCATTCGGGCACAGCCAGGGTGCTGGGGAGGACCATGTGCTCTTTCTGGGGAACTTGGCTCCCAGTTGTGAGTCACCAGAGCTCTTGCTCCTCCTCTATCCCACCCCTGGGCCTCAACTGTAGTGACCCACAACTGGGAGCAAAGTTCACCAGAAAGGGCACATGGCCCTCCTCAGCACCCTGGCTGTGCCTGAATGAACATCTGTCCCCAGAGGACAAGCCGCAAATTCAGACTCGTGTCTGAAGCTGACTACCCAAGGGATTTGGGTTTTGGGTAAGGTGACCAGATTTTAACATTGGTAAAGCAGGACACCATTGACTAGGGGATGGGGAGGTTCTTAATTAAAAATTTGATCTATATGGAGCAACAAAAATTTTCATAGAACACAAAAATAGTATTTAATATATTTTTTTAAATTTCAACATAAGTACAATTTACAAATATAATACATTAAAAAATTATGTGTAGTATTTATTCTTTGACATATTTCTCATTTGAGTGAATTTTTTTTAGTAGATTTCTTTGGTTTAAAAGGTCATGAAATTTTTCACAAGAATTTGTTAAATTGGCTTGGCGCCTGTGGCTCAAGTGGCTAAGGCGCCAGCCACATACACCTAAGGTGGCAAGTTCGAATCTAGCTTGGGTCCACTAAACAACAATGATGGCTGCAACCGAAAAAAAATAGCCAGGCGTTGTGGCGGGTGCCTGTGGTCCCAGCTACTTGGGAGGCAGAGGCAGGAGACTCGCTTGAGCCCAGGAGTTGGAGGTTGCTGTGAGCTATGCCACAGCACTCTACCCGGGGGACAGCTTGAGACTCTGTCTCAAAAAAAAAAAAAAAAGAATTTGTTAAATTATATTTCACACATAAAATGGGTTTCAAAGTCTCAACACTTAATTGTGATTTTTTTCTGATGTCCACACTTTATTTACCGTAGAAAAAAGTGTTCAGTCACAG
>CAUYTI010153659.1:0-16703 GCA_963575145.1 Galago senegalensis
CAGCCTGAGCAAGAGCAACAGCCTGTCTCTAAAAATAGTCAGGCGTTGTTGTGGCAAATGCCTATAGAACCAGCTACTTGGGAGGCAGAGACAAGAGAATGACCACTTGAGCCTAAGAGTTTGAGGTTGCTGTGAGCTGTGTCAGGGCACTCTATCGAGGGTGACAAGGGAGAGTCTGTATCAAAAAAAGTGAAAATAAACAATTTAACCTAACAAAATGCTTCAAAATTCAAGAAGAAACAAAGTGTAAGAAAAATTCAGATTTGTAAAAGTTCTATCAAAGTAAAGCAAAATCCCCATCACAGGAAAGGAAGTTAGGAAGGTTTATTAAGAGAGGCAAAGAAAAGAAAGTCTTAGAAGGTGTTCTATTACCCCCTCTGTCTAAGGAAATGAGGAAGACAAGGGAAGATGAAGCATCAGCTACGAAGAATTCTTGCCTCAAACTTTCAGTTTACCAGAAATACAGAGGATAGAGGAATAAGGAAATAATCAGAAAATCCATAAAGTGAAACAATCTATAAGACAAATGGCCCAGCCGCTTCAGCAAGTCAAAGTCATGGAGAGAAAAATGCAAAAGAGAAACTATTCTATTTTAAAAGAGACTTAAGAAATACACCAACCAATCAAAATGGGTAATCTTTGGATCTTTGCCTGAGTAAAGAAGCTCTAAATTGTATTTGGTGACAACTGGGAAAAGGTGAATATGGACTGGTTTGGGGGGATCTGTCCTCTTAGCTGAAGATGGAAAGGTAGTATTACACTGACTATTAAAAGGAAACCAGATAAGAGGACACAGAAGCTTGTATGTTCAAAGTATATTTTAGGCAGCAAAAATGGTCTGAAGCCTTGTCACTATCTGGGTTTGAAGCAAAGTGGGAATTAAGCATCAAGGTAAAACTCTTTCATTCTGCAAACTAGTATTCTCATTAAAATGAAATTACATGAAACTAAACAGTTGCAAACTGCTAGTGTGCATTCAGGTATTATGTCATTTTGTACGCGTGTGCTCATACCCAGTGAAATCAGAGGAGATAGAAAGAGCTCCAAGAAAAGACAGTATCTCCGCTTTTATGGTCCTCCACGGATTTTCATTGTATTGTACAATGTTAGGGCATAAAGTTTGCTAATTTTAACTGAGTAAAATGTGTGTATATGTGTGTTCGTGCTGAATTTCAAGCTAACTGAATGCTGTGAGACCTTGATAATTAAGCAGTAGCAAACTGTATAGAATATATTGATTTAAAGGTGCAATATAATGAGGCTCAAAGGACAAAAGACACGTTCATGAAAATGTGTTACTGTAAAGTTATGTTTTTCAGTAAGAGAAAAAGCTCTGTAATTTGCTAATTATGTCTATTAAGAAGAAAACAATTTCATTAGAATGTTTATTCACAAAACTAGTTGATAGAATGACTTACATAATGATTTTCCTGGATACAATTTTGCCTGGGGGTAACCAGGGATCATTTTTTCATCTTTAGCTCTAAGATTTTCAAGTTCATGTTTGATAATGAATTGACATTCTGCCATTGTGAGGAAATCATCATTGTTATCTAAAATAAAACAAAAATGTCCAGTGATTTTCTCAGTAATCATAAAATTAAGTAACAGTATTCTAATTATCAGAGATGATAGAAATGGTATAAATAATAATAAATATAAGGGATAATCAAACTATAAAACTTGTAAATTAAATAGAATATAAAGCTCAGATATTTTATAAGAATAAAAATTTTCTATTATGATTTCACATAATATAATTCCTAAATCATTTTAATAATTACTATATAATATGGCAGAAACATTCAAACAACACATACTTGATTTCATTTAGTACCAATGAGCAGAATTAAATTCTAAAGAAACAGTATTTTTGACCAGGGATAGAACTGAAGATGTTTGCCTACAAGGCAAATTCTCCTCCTTCAAACTCTCAAGCCTATTTCATTCCCTTCTGGAGTCAGACATCCCTTTCATAAAGGAAAGAAAAGAAAATCTGATAAGAAAATGTCACTTTTTGACAGGTAAACCTTCTTAAATGAGGTAAAGTTCACCTTGATCATTTATTCACTAAGGTATAAAAATCCACAGTGAGTCTGAAGAAGTCTAATCACATCTTCTAATTCTGAAAGCCCTGGAAGGGACCAGTTACATTCCGAAGCCAAACTTGCATGCTGGTATCATACCTACCCCGGCTTTCAGAGTCCTCTATTGGAACCTGCTTTGGGGCCGGTACAGAACCAATTACCCAACCACAATCGGCAAGAGCCAGAAAATTCCAGAAATGAGGTTTCTGGGATACTGAACTACTACTTTGTTTCCTATTATAAGATTTTTTTCTATCAAGAAAGAAATGATAGCTAGTGAATGTTATGTTATTAGAAGACAAGTTACGTGCATCCTTCTAATTTGTATTCATCTATTCCAGAGGTGGCAAAGTATAGTCTTGTGGGCTGAATGTGGCCTACCACAAGGTTTTATAAACACAGTGTTATTGCACCATGGTTTCACCCACGTTATGGGTCGAAGGCTGCCTTTTTGCTCTACTATGGCAGTACTGAGTAACTGTAGCAGAGAGCATACAGTCTGCAAAACCTAAAATATTTTCTATTTTGGCCCTTGACTTATAAAGGCTATGACCCCTGATCTATTTTCCAAAAATGTCTTTTTGATAAATGGATTCTGATAAAAACAAGAAATTGTGCTTACCATCAAAACCTTTGAAGTTCTGTCGGGTTCCGTACGTGAAGGCTCTCATGGTGTTATCATTGCACTCTTTGACCAATCCCACTGCTTCTGCCCCAAGTAACAGTCTAATGGTGGAGGCACCAACAAGATATAAATTCTGATTTTCTAGTGTCTCTTTCTCATACTTATTTAACAATGGTCTAAACAACAATTGGGCACCTTCAAAAACAAAAGATGAACACAATCTTAGAAAGAGATAGGCATAGAAGTTTCAAAATTGAAAACTTTCTAAATAAACATAATGTTTCTAGTTTGGTGGAAGAAAAAAAATCATATGACTTAAATCTATCTTCCTAGTAAACAAGAAAATGTAGGAATAAGTAGCTTGCCACTTAGGCAAACTATAGATGAGATAAGAATCTACTATTTATGAGCTCTAGGTGTAAAACTACACTAAGTTAAAAATATGGAACAAAGGATGCAGTATCTTAATATAGACATAATGAACCAAAATTTAAGTAAATTAATTTAAAATATTCCAATTTAAAAAACCTACAAATATACAATTATACTGGACTATGACAAATTTTGTCAATGCTAAATGCTACATAATAAAAAGCAATATAACTTATCATTGATTTTTTTCCCCAGAAATTTCTACATACCATTAAGTTTAAAGATATTTTTCTTTAAGAAGTTTCAAAAAGGGGCAGCGCCTGAGGCTCAATGAGTAAGGCGCCGGTCCCATATACCAAGGGGGGCAGGTTCGAACCTGACCCCAGCCAAACTGCAACAAAAAATAGCCGGGTGATGTGGCAGGAACCTGTAGTTCCAGCTACTCGGGAGGCTGAGGCAAGAGAATTGCCTAAGCCTAAGAGCTGGAGGTTGCTGTGAGCTGTGACACCACAGCACTCTACTGAGGGTAACAAAGTAAGATTCTGTCTCTAAAAAAAAATTTCAAAAAGATTGAGTATATATTTATTTATACTCTTAAAAGATTATGGAGAAAGTATTTTTTTCTAAAATTTTTTTTTTTTTGAGACAGAGCCTCAAGCTGTCACCCTGGGTAGAATGCCATGGCATCACAGAAACCTCTAACTCCTGGACCTAAGCAATTCCCTGGCCTCAGCCTCCCAAGTAGCTGGGACTACAGGCACCCACCACAATGCCCAGCTATTTTTTGGTTGCAATTGTCATTGTTGCTTGAAAGGCCCAAGCTGGATTCAAACCTATTAGCTATGGTGTATGTGGCTGGCACTTTAGCTGCTTGAGCTACAGGCGCTGAGCCCTAAATTTGTATTTCTATCTATATCAAAATTTTAGGGGTATATTTATTTCTTTACTATTTTCTCTCTAGAGAGGGTTTATCAGGAATTATGAAAGTGGTACCAGGATAATGAGCAGAATTTATACTTATCAAATGGATTAAAATAGTGATAAACAGTAATAAAAACTATACTATGACACTATTATTATTCAGGTAACTTACAGTAAAGGTATTAAAGATTTTGACAAAGGGTATATTCAATTTACAGAAAAGAAAATACAAATAAGATCCTTAATTTCACATAGATTAAGATAAATGCAAAATCCACACCAACATTATTTCTTACTTTTCACACTGCAAAGATAGAAAAGTTTGACAACAGTTTGTTGAATATGGTGGTCATGGAGGTGCTCCACTCTTCCCACCTCTCCCCTTCAAGAGAGCTTGCTCGGAGAAGCAGGGTTGATTACCAGCCGTTTGCTACCCCACCTTTGGAAGTCACATCCTCACACCAAGGCCATGCTTCCCCAGCTGCTCCCAGACATTGACTGGGCATGGAAGGGACGCTGGAACAAGGCCAGCGTCAGCAGGGGTTTCCTTTAATGGGAATGCTGAGCCTGACTGACAGTTTCTCAGAATTGTGCTGTGGTCTGAGGCTCTTCATAGTCGATCTCTTTCCTTCCCTCTCCTTCCCTACACTGAGGTCTGAACGCTCTCTATGCCCACTCCTCTTCCCTCCCCCTTAGTTTTCCACAAATCTTTCCCTCAATAAACCTCTTACACATCGTATCTTATCTCTTGCTTGGAAGACCCATGAGTGCGTGAGGAAAGGCACTCTCAGCTACTTCTAGAGGAGTGGAAATTGGTATAACATTTATGAGAACCATTTATCAATATTTTGTTTTGAAAAATTGCAGTCCCCTTCTTCCCCACAATTAAACAACAACTTTCAAATTATTCAGGTGAGCCCTTTGCTATTTGCTTTCACGTCACCAAGTAACATGCTTATAGAGCTTTATCTTGATTTTTCAGTTTTAAGCCTTAGAAGATGAGAATTTAGCTCTCTTTTCTTCCCACCTTCACCATTTCCATCCACTATGCCCATCACCCCATTGTCACTATAGAGAAATGATAAAACTAAGACAGCAACTTTTAGGAGGATGGAAAGAATGTGCATTATATGACGGCATATGACTCTCATAGCTGAGCCTTACAGTAAGCTGTGATTTTCCTATCCTGTCCTTTCCATTCTCCTAAAAGTTGCTGTCTTATTTTATCGGTTGCTTAGTTTACTATGTACTTATAAAAAATACAGTATCCCAAGCTCTCTGCCAATTGTCGAAGTCTCCTTAGGCACTGGCATGAGAGATACCCTATCATCATCATCATCATCTTAAAGAAATCTTTTTTCACTCTACCCTCAGACCTTACCGACAGCTAATTAGGTACAGAATTCTAGATTGAAAAATCCTTTCTTCAGAAATGAAAATATTATACCACTGCCTTTCTAACTTCCAATATTTCTTCTGTTAAGATATCTGGCTCAGCTTGGCGCCTGTAGCACAGTGGTTACGGCACCAGCCACATACACCGAGGCTGATGTGTTTGAACCTGGCCCAGGCCAGCTAAACAATGACAACTCCAACGAAAAATAGCTGGTGTGGTGGCGGGCACCTGTAGTCCCAGCTACTTGGGAGGCTGAGGCAGAAGAATCACTTACGCCCAGGAGTTTGAGGTTGCTGTGAGCTGTTGACGCCACAGCACTCTACCCAGGGCAACATAGTGAGACTCTGTCTCAAAAAAAAAAAAAAAAGAAAAGAAGTCTGATCCTTTATATCTAATCTGTTTTCTTTTTTCTGAAAATTTGTTGTATTTTCTGTTTCCAGTTCTGAAACGTTCCAATAAAATGCCATTTTCACCTACAATCCTGGGCATTGGGTGGGTCTTTTCCATCTGAAAAGGTATAGGCTTCAATCTTGTGTTTTTCTTTGATGACTTCTTGTTTTTCTTCTTTGAGAACTCCTTTTATTCAGAATTGTTCCTCCTAAACTAGTCCTCTAATTTCCCAATTTTTTCTCTAATATTTTCAAATTCTTTACCTTTTTGTTCTTCTTTGAGATTTTTCTCAACATGATCTTCTAACCCTTCTATTGGATTTTTAAATTTTGATTTGACATTGTCACTGCATAAGAGCTGCTTTTTTTCTAAATGGTTATCTTTATAATTTCCTAGTATTGATTTACAGATGTTGCATTTTTCCACAACTCTGAGAACTGGGATTTTTATTCTCCTTTGGTTTTCCTCTTCTGCATTATTCTTGTTGCATTTATCTGTTTGTTTAGTTTCACCTTTTGCTTTTATGTTAGGGCAGATATCTGGTGATCTTTTGTTATTTGCCCATGTTTTAAAAAGGGGCTCTCTGAAGCTAAATAGAAGTTTTGAGGGCTGGAGGGAGACGGCAATGAAGGCTATTAATGCAAGGTAGTCTAGCCAAGTCATTTTCCATTGTCAACCCTCTGGTTTCTGAACCTTTAGTTTTTTTTCTTGAGCTGGTCAGGTTATCCAGAGACAGACTGTCCAATCAGCTCCCTAAATGGTTTAAATATGGCTGCTAGTAGGTGGCACCTGTGGCTCAGTGAGTAGGGTGCTGGCCCCATATACCAAGGGTGGCGGGTTAGAACCCAGCTCCAGCCAAACTGCAACAAAAAATACCCAGGCCAACTTGTGGCAGGCGCCTGTAGTCCCAGCTACTTGGGAGGCTGAGGAAAGAGAATCACCTAAGCCCAAGAGCTGGAAGTTTCTGTGAGCTGTGACACCACAGCACTCTACCGAGGGCAACAAAGTGAGACTCTGTCTCTAAAAAAAAAAAAAAAAAACCAATAATAAATAAATATGGCTGCTAGTATTTTAAAAACTGAATTAGGTATGTGACTGGTGGGATGGGGGGGGGAAGATGGTATTCGGTTAGTATCTTATATTTAGTGCATAATCTCTGCCTTCAACTGTGGCATAGAAAACCACACATCTGGCCTTCTCCAGAAAATAAGCCTGCAGTGTTCCACAAGAGCAGTTGAGTACAGAAGGAATGCAGGGACTTAACTATTTATTAAATACTTCTGTCAATCCTCTTTTTTTCTAGGTACTATTCTTATCTCCACCTCCACAGGCCCCTAGTAGCACTAATTCTTGAGTCTTTGGGAGTATTCTGCTGTATAAACTAAACAGGATCTCAATTTTCTCCCCTGCCAGCCTAAGTTTTAGCTTTCTCAAATTTGAGAAGTCAATTTCTATTCAACCATCTGTTTCTCAGCTTCTAAAATTCTGTTGCTATTATACCTTCTCCTTTCTTTTTGTCAGTGTGGACTTGGGTCATTTATATTAATTTTTTTAAGTACTTTTATTTTTATCATCATTTTAACAGCTGTTTAGAAGAGAATAAAAGTAAACATGGCTGCTAGATTCACTATCTTTACCTGGAAGACCCAAAATACTTTTTTTGGAGAGTTTTTTTAATTGTTGCCCAAACAGTGCAGAAAGACACCCATCCCCACCACCTGTCCTTGTGAAGAAGACACACAATCAGCAGAAAGGAAGGTTGGGAATACACTGGAATCTTTCATGCTAAGACATTACTTATATTCTTAAATCACAGAAATTTTAAGGAAGGGAACTCAGGTTCAGTGAAACACCTCAAATTTCAGCTAGAAAATATTCTTGGTAATTTTCTTGCTAGTTCAATTATTTGGAAAAATTTCGAAGTTCCACTTTGATTCAGAATTCTATTTTTAAGAACTCACTTCAGTTTATAGTCACAATTTTTTAAAAAAGGAGTCTTAAGTTTAGTTCAGTGTTTAAAAACTTAGTAGAGTTTGAGATGTTGCTCTATGCAACTTATGAAATGTTTTCTTACGTAAACCACCCTCTGCCTTCTCCCCTAGAGAGAATCACTGTCACACTTCAAGAGAAGGCTAAACTTTGGTACCTTAAGTCATCCCCTGTCACTCCAAAAAAACACTGCCATAGTCACGCTAGCCTTCCCTTTACTTTTACAGCAGATATATATATGATTCATCCATAAGTGCCAGGCATGGCTTTATGGCAGCTCTACCACTATCAGAATTTCTAAGAACTGGCATTCAGTCTCCCTACCCTGATGGTAACATTCTTGCAAGCAGAGACCTTAGACCTTATTTAATTCTCTGTTAGCACCATCACTGACACACAAAGAACACTCAATAAATACTTGCCCAGTTACTTGACAATATTTCTTAAGCACCTATCACACACCAAGCACTGTGCTAGGCATAGCTTTTAGAGCTGTGAAGAAAAGCACTCATGTTCCTTATACTTTAATGGGAATTTAAAATTTAATATTAATTTAAAGCCACTTAAAGTCTAGGTAGATAATAAAGGATAAAAAATGAACATCAGTAAATAATATATATTTATAGGAATTGTAAAACACATTTATAAATACATTTTTAGTTACTGAGCATGACCACATCTGAGGAGTAACTATTTTACTCACCTCCATCTTTTTTTTTAGCAATAATTCTATTTTTCAGCCATTCTTTGGTTTCTTCTTTGACATCCTGAGCAAGTTCTATGACCACCAAAGGTGTGAAAGAAGTCTCATAAGTATCCAAAGCTGATAAGGTCACTTTCATCTTCAACAAATCTCCTTGAAATTAAAATAAAAAGCAAAAGCGGATTAAGGCAAAGAGAATTATACTACAGACTGTTTGCACTTTCTCTCAATCACACCTAAGTCTGGCTTCCAAGATAAAGGTAAATTTCTCATAATCCTCATGAGTTATGTGGTGGGCTCAACCAATGGTTCAAAGCACACATGTGAGCCAAGCTTTAGAGAAAACACCATCCTTATGTGCAAGCAGCTCAGAATATAGCAGAAGAGACGTTCAGGTAAATGAAGGGTAACAGTGTAAAACATGCTCTCACACAAGAGAAATAAGAAAGAGTTTACAAAGAATGTGACATCTGAAAAGGACTTAGAAGAATGAATACAAGTTCATCAGCTAGAATTGTGGTGCCCAACCCCTGGGCCATGGACTGCCATCAGTCCACAGGCTGTTAGGAACCAGGCCACACAGCAGAACGCAAGCAGCAGGGTGAGCCAGTGAAGCTTCATCTGTATTAACAGCTGCCCCCATTGCTCGTATCACCACCTGAGCTCCACTTCTGGTCAGAGCAGCATCAGCATCAGTCTCAGAGGAGCATAAATGCTACTGTAGAATGTGCATGCAAGGGATCGGAACTGCATGCTCCTTATGAGAATCTAATGCCTGATGATAAGAGACAGAGCTAAGGCACAGATACTAGTGCTAGGGAGCAGGTGCAAATACACACTGTCATCATATTTGACTGCCTAGAGACCATTACAAATTGCTTGCAGACTCATATCAAAACTGTATCAGTGAGTAGCAAGTGACAATTAAGCTGCATCTGCATTAAAGTGAGTTGTATAATTATTTCATTATTAATTACACTGTAATAGTAATAAAGCACTTGAGTCATCCCCAAACCATCCCCCCGCCCCCGGTCTGTGGAAAATTTGTCTTCCACAAAACTGGTCCTTGCTGCCAAAATGGTTGGGGACTCCTAAGATAGACAATGAATGGTATTCTAAGTAGAGGAAAGTATTTCCCTACAAAATGACAAGGAAAGGTAGACAACAGGCTCAGAGAAATACAAGTGGTTAGGTATGGTTGGAATAGTAATTCAAGGGGAAGAAGAGGGAGGGTGGAAATGAGCTGGTATCTAAGACTCCCTATTACAGAGGAAATCAGTTTTGTCTAATATATAATAGGAATCACCAATTCACCATGAGCAGGGAATCAACATAGTCAGTATGGACCTATAATATGGAACTATTACAGATCAAAAGGGTCGGCCTTGCATATGGGAGACCAGTTAGGAAGCCATGAGAGAAGTCAAGAAAGAGCTGATATATAAATGTCTTAACACAATAACTAAGAAAATACCGTGAGGGCAATGTTGACCAGTTTAATGAAAGCATTTTGAATTGTATGTAAAACCAGCACATTGTACCCCATGATTGCATTTATGTACACAGCTATGATTTAATTAAAAAAAAAAAAAAAAGAAAGAGCTGATACTGCTGAACGGTGGCAATGAAGAGGAAAGGATAGAACACAGAACCTGACACCTGAACTGAATGCAAAGACTTAAAAAAACAGAAAAATGTTAATGGATAATGAGAGGGTCAGACTGTAATTATATGGAACTCTCTATGGCACCCATCATAGCTGGCCAGAACCACTGCTAGACACATCCCCCAAAATTACATGTTCTAAAAGTGACACAATAACTAAGAACGCAAGCCAAGACTTCCACTTTCAGGACAGCAGATTAAGGGGTTCAGGCAATTCTTCTGCTAAAGATGTACACAGAGAGGTTGAACAAGCCTAATCCAAAACTCCCAAATCTACAATCTGAAATGTTCCAAAATCTGAAACTTTTTTAGTGCTGACAGGACACCATAAGCAGAAAAGTCCACACCAAGTACTTAACACAACTTTGCTTCATTCACAAAAATTATTAAAAATATTGTATAAAATTTCCCTCAACCTATGTGCATTATATATATGACATACAATGAATTTCACGTTTAGACTTGGGTATCATTCCCAAGATATGTCATTATATACATGCAAATATGACAAAATCTGAAAAACAATATCCCAAACGTTTCTGATCCTAAGCATTTTGGATAAAGAATACTCAACCTGTATTTAAGAAAATCTTTTTGTGAATATTAAGCAAGGCAGAGAGAAATAATAGGGCCCATATCTAGAGGAAACAGAGAGACATGAGAAAGCTCAACATTTGCAACTCATTCCCCTACGGCCTCTGCCAACTTGGGAAGAGGTAGTGGAGAGCATTAGTAGCCAAGGAGGGATTCTTTTTCATGAGAGGGTAAAAGACAAAAAGGATAATTAGTACAGAGCCCACCAAGGAACAATGTTGGATGAAATCCCCACTTTGAACTGGGACCTAAAAGGGATACATCCTAAAGTTAAGAGTGAATCAGAATTAGATCACCCTTAGTAGGCACTAAATAATAGGTTAATATCGTCTCAATCAGCAGACAATAATATGCATGAAAATGGGGGGAGCAATAAAAACAAACACTCCAAATAATGGAGTTAGTTCAAAAGACTTTAAAAGGTCACCATAAACAGGAAAAATTTCCCACAGCATTCTAGCCTGAGGCAACAGAGTAAGACGCTGTCATAAAAAATAAAATAAAATATAGGAAAAGTTAATAAAATCACATTATATTTTATATTATATATTTTTATATTTATACATAAAAATGTAGAGGAATATTTTGGAAATATTTTATAATGAATATTTTGTAAGGAAAGATATATTTAGCTACAATTTCCCATTTTCCCTATATATATATGTATGGTAACTTTTAGGACTCCCTATAATTGTCATATGTTCAAAGACTTAAAAGGCAAGATTAAGAATTTTGGCAAAGAACTAGAAGCTATTATATAATTGAAATTCTAAAATTTAAAAATGTGAGAGTCACATAGTGGCTCATGCCTATAATCCCAGAGCTTTGGAAGGCCCTAAAAGGATCACTTCAAGTCAGGAGTTTTAGACCAGCCTGGGCAACATAGAGAGACCCTGTCTCTACAAAAAATAAAAAAAATTAGCCGGGTAAGAGGGTGCATGTGTGTGGTTCTAGCTACTTAGGCAGCTGAGGCAGGAGGAAGGCTTGAGTCCAGGAGATTGAGGTTACAGTGAGCTGTGACTGCTACTGTACTTCAGCCTTGGAGACAAAGTAAGACACTGCCTCCAAAAAAAGGAAAGAAAGAAGTCAAAATTAAGAACCCAAAGGAGGCTTCACAGAAAATTAGACAAAGCTAAAAAGGAAAACTAAAGAATTATTACATAAAATAGGCACAAAAAAAAATATCTAGAATGAAATCCTAAGAATAACACAGGAAGAAAATATGGAAAAGAATTTAAGAGACAAAGAAAAAGCTGTGAGTCCCAGAAGTACAGGAGGAAGATATTAGGGCAAAAGAAACACCTGCAGAGACATTAACCAAAACTGACAACTATATCAAGACAGACTTGATAACCACAGTATACGCCAATCAGGATAAAAGAAAAAGAAAAACGCAGAGTAACCAAGAGAGAACAAGAGAAAAACCGAGAGAGAGAATCTTAGACACAGTCTTAAAGACAAGGACAAAAAACTGTGCAGAGCAGTAATTAGCTGACAGCTGACTTCACGGTAATATATGGAAACCATCACATCTTCAATGTGCCAGAGAGTATCACAGACAATCCAAGATTACACTCAGTGAAAATATGCTTCACGAATAAAAGAGAAATAAAACCAGTTAAGAAAATGCTGATAACAGGTATCCTTAAAGGAGAAGAACATCATTGCAGATGATCTGGCAATAATCTTCTTTTCCAGGAACAGAGAGTATATGCAATGCAGACAGTCCCCTAGCCCCTTTTAAGCTTAATTCTCTTTACTGAATGCCCACCACCTATGAGACACTGTACTAGGTACTTACATACATGATTCTATGTAATCTTCCTCACAGCCCTACCATTTACACTTAAAAAACCAAGAGGAAAATTAAAGGAAGTTACTTTGCTAAGCTCACAGTAAGCAAGAAAATTAATTTCCCATGATACAGAGCTTAAGACCAGAGAGAATAAAGTCATTAGAAAGATTTAAATTCTACCTGTTTTTTCCTAATAAATGAAATCTTAATTTTCAACTGTCAGAGTTCAAGATAAAATGACAAAGTGAAACCGTATTACAGAATCTTCTGGCCTAAACAAAAATGAACAAAAAACTCTCAGCAGCCAAAAATTAAATCTCAAGCCAAAATCATAACCTACTGAATACCAACAATAAACTGATAAGAAAGGATCCTTCCTCATAATCTGGAGAATTTCAACCACCTACAATAACGCAACAGGAATAGTTCTGACAAATGGGTTGTTAGGCAATTTCGGTTAACAACGAGCAACAGGAATAGTTCTGACAAATGGCTTGTTAGGCAATTTCATTGCTGTGTGAACATCACAGAGTGCACTTACGCAAACCTGGATAGCACAGGCCACTACACATCTAGGCCACATGGCATAGCCTCTTCCTCCTAGGCTGCAAACCTGTACAGCATGGTACTGTCTGAACACTGTGGGCAACTGTAACACAATGGTGAGTATCTGTGTTTTCTAAACATAGGAAAGGTCCAGTGGAAATATGGTATAAAAGATAGAATAACAGTACACCTGTATAGGGGATTTCCCAGGAATGTGAATGGCTAAGGCATTACATTACTGCAGATTTTAAACATACTGTGTACTTAGGCCGCACTAAATCTGTATAAAATTCTTTCTTCATTAATAAATCAACTCTTTAGCACACTAACTTTTTACTGTATGAAGTTCTTCTTTAAGTTTTTGATTTCCTTGGTAATAATACTTAGCTTAAAACACAAATACATTTTGTACAGCTGTACAAAAATATTTTCCTTATATTTTTATTCTAGAAACTTTTTCCTAGTTTTAACTTTTTTTCACTTTTTAAACACTTATACTAAAAATGAAGACACAAACACATACACTAGCCTAGGCCTACATACAGGGTCGAAGTTAGTATCATAGCCTTCCACCTTGTCCGAACCAAAAGGTCTTCAGGGGCAATAACACACGAGGAGCTATTATCTTCTATGATAGCAACGCCTTCTTCTATAATACCTCCTGAAGGATCTTCCCAGGGCTGTTCTGCAGTTAGCTTTTTTTAGAAGATTACACTCTAAAATAATCATAAAAAGTATATTAAATACATAAGCAAGTAACATTTATTATCGACTATTATGTACTGTACATCACTCTATGTGCTGTACTTTTACACAACTGGCAGCACAATAGGTTTGTTTACACCAGAATCACAAAAAACAGGTAGGCAATGTGTGGCACTATGACTTTATGAGCCCTATGATGTCACTTGGTGATAGCAATTTTTCAGCTCCATCATAGTCTCACGGGACTACCATCACACATGCAGTCTATTATTGACTGAAACATTATCCATTGCAGAATTGTGTGTGCGTGTGTCTGTGGATAATCTTTATAACACTGTCGGGCACTCACTGAATAACAGCCAGACATTTTAGTACAATATTGAATTAGAGGCTTCGATAAAAACTACAAACATGCCAATTTTATTTTATGAATACTAAATATTAGTAATCCTTAATAATTACTTATTGAGCAATTAATAGGTAGTCCTTGACAATCTTTAAGGTCTTGCCTGGGGTTTAACACTTATACTAAAATTCTAAAATTCTATACTAAAATTGGGTACAGTTCCCTACCCAATCCTTTCTCCTTGGTTCCTTTGGCAGAGACTCTGGCTGTCCTCTGAAACTCATTCTCCATTTCTTTGCCTAAGTACAGGCAAAGAACACATTCCCAGCCACTGGAGTTAGATGGACTTGGGACTAAATTCTAGCCAATAGTAAGTAAACAGAAGTAGTTCTATTTAGTTCTGGTTCTGCTAAAGATCAAGAGGTTTAAGAAAGTGGTTACACAGAGGAATGTTTTCTTTCCCCTTCCATGGGCCTGTGATGATGGGGAGACACAAGACAGAAAAGTCTGGCTCCCTAAACCACAGGGGAGTTGAGCCGCTCACCAATCCAGAATAGCTATCTTCAGCTGTTATGTGAGAAATTTATTACACTTGAGCTCATTAGGAACAGGGGGATCTAAACAATACAGCAATTTAGCTTTCTCTGATTAATATAATCTTTTTGACTTGTATTAGTGGTTTGGGCTTTGATATAATTATGCCTTTTATTATTACGTTATTAAGTACAAAATGTCCAATTTCCTTAAGTACTAAGTTTGACAGTTAATATCTCTGACATTTTCACTTTGACACTTCTTGTGGGTGGGGTGTTTTGTTTTGTTTTTGGTGAAGAAGCATCCTCATTCTTTCAAAGGCACATTTTTGCTTGTGATTATCTTTCATTTTTTTAGAGTAATTTTTGTGAAACCACAGGTAAGTGAAAAATGTGTATTACTTTTGAATATGAATTCCATCCTGGAGCAAATACAGTCAGTGCAGACAACTCAGAATATCAACAAAGTATTTGAGAAGGATGTAGCTAATGAATGCAAAGTACCTTGATGGTTTGAGAAGTTTTGTTCTGATGATTTTATTCTTAAAAATGAACTATGTGCAGCTCGGTGCCTGTGGCTCAAGTGGCTAAGGCGTCAGCCACATACACCTAAGATGGCAGGTTTGAATCCAGCCTGGGCCCACCAAAAACAACAATGATGCCTACAACCAAAAAGATAGCTGGGCGTTGTGGCAGGGGCCTGTGGTCCCAGCTACTTGGGAGGCGGAGGCAGGACACTCACTTGAGCCCAGGAGTTGGAGGTGGCTGTGAGCTATGATGCCATAGCACTCTACCCAGGGGGACAGCTTGAGGCTCTGTCTCAAAAAAAAAAAAAATGAACTATGTGGACCACCCGGGACCAAGGCGGATAATGATGAGCTGAGAGCTGTGGTGGAAGCAAAGCCATCTCAACTTACACATAAATTAACAGCAAGGTTTGACGTTACTACTTCAACAGTATTGGACCATTTAAAACAAATCATCAAGGTGAAGAAGCTGGGTAGATGGGTTCCACATGAATTAAATGAGCATCAGAAGGGAAATTGTCTCAAAGCTTGCCTTTGTTTGCTTTCATGACATAAGAGTGAACCATTTCTACACCATACTGATGAAAAATGGATTCTTTTTGACAATCACAAGCATTGAACACAGGGTTGGATGAAGATGAAGTACCAAAATATAGTCCAAAACTGAATATTCATCAAAAAAAGCTAATGCTGTCTATTTAGTAGTCCAGCACTGGTATTATCCACTACAACTTCATGAAACCTGGTCAGTCAATTACAACAGACGTCTACTGCAACCAATTAGATAGACAACATGATGAGAATGCTTGCGATTAAGCAGCCAAGACTGGTCAATAAAGACAAGCCAATCTCTTGCAAGATAACGCTGTCACACAAACAATGCCGCCCAAATTATAGAAGCTGGACTTGAAAACTCTCCATCATCTACTACATTCGCTAGACCTTGTACTATCTGACTACTACTTCTTCCAGACTTTGGTTCATTTCTTGCAAGGAAAATATTCTTTCTTTTGTGTATTAACTGTTTGACCACATTATTTGCTATTTGTATGCTGTACTAGATCCTGTCTTTTCTTTTTCTTTTTTATTTTTTTAGATCCTGTCTTGATCCAATTTCCTTCATCATCTTTCTTTTTTTTTAATACTGAGTTTATTTCACATGTATATTTTTGTCTCCCCACAATTTCCATGTCTGACCACCACTACTACTATGCCCTATCATAACATTCCATACATATTTAAAACCAAGTGAAGGGTGGAGTTCCATCTTTAAAAACTAAATAGGCATTTTGGACAACACATTCTTGGCAATGGAACCCAGACAACATTTATCAAACACGGTAGGGAAAGTTCTCACTCTGCATTATAAAAAGGACAGCCAGATATCAACTGTTACAGAAATGAAATAAGATGGAAAATTTTAACAAACTGTTGAAACTATTTCCTTAAAGAGACTTCCTCCACTGCCAGAGGTCTTGAATAGCCTCCTGGTCAGTCATCCAGAAACAA
>CAUYTI010153662.1:0-22826 GCA_963575145.1 Galago senegalensis
AGATGCCCGCCACAACACCCGGCTATTTTTTGGTTGCAGCCGTCATTGTTGTTTGGCGGGTCCGGGCTGGGGATTCGAACCCGCCACCTTAGGTGTATGTGGCTGGCGCCTTAGCCGGTTGAGCTATAGGTGCCGAGCCAACAGCTAATATTTTTACAGTGCTTACCATGTATCAGTACTGTTGTTAAGTGCTTCATATAATAACTCACTTTATCCAGACGCCAACCTATATAATAAGTACTATATTATAGTCCCTATTTTACAAATCAGAAATCCAAAGCATTGAGAAGTTATATAATAGGCCCAGGATCACACAAGAAGTGGCAACAGTGGGATTTAAATCAAGGAAATTTAGCTTTAGAGTATATAAGTTGGGGGGGAGGTTTCCTTCAGAATTTTTTTTCTTTCTTCAGGATCCATGTGTCAAAAAAAAAAAAAATCACCAATTTTTTTTTCTTTAGAACAAATTTGTGGGAGTGGAAAAATTAGGTCAAAAGGTACAAACTTTTGTATTGTCAATCAACTTAGTTAAGGGGTTTGGGTGAAACATGAGGAACTCAGTATAAGACAACACATTAAATTTTAAAGGAAGGTAATACATTTAGGAGGAGATAGAGACAGGAATCAGTGAAATGGGCCAAGTACTTTGAGACTTAGGGGCCAGGGTTGGAAAAGATCTGGAGGTCATGATCATAAAGGGGAAAGGAAGGTCACAGTAAGATTTCTGAGGGGGAAAATACAGAGTGAAAAAGTTAGATAACCAATGGCAGAGCCTTGGGGCATGCCCACTTTTAAGAGGATGTATAGTCAGGGAAGGAGGCTGAGACTCAACCTGGGGATCTCCAGAGTTACGGGACAGAATGAAAAAGAATCACGGAAAAAAAAGTTTCAGTGGAGACAGGATGGGCAACAGGATCAAAGGAAATAGACAAGAAAAGTGAATTAAAACTTGGCAGCATTTGTGGCTCAAAGGAATAGGGCACTGGCCCCATAAGCCAGAGGTGGCAGGTTCAAGCTCAGCCCCGGCCAAAAACTGCAAAAAAGAAAAGAAAAAACTCCGCTAGGCACCTATGGCTCAAGCGGCTAAGGCGCGAGCCACATACACCTGAGCTGGTGGGTTCAAATCCAGCTCGGGCCTGCCAAACAACGATGGCTGCAACCAAAAAATAGCTGGGCGTTGTGGTGGGCGCCTATAGTCCCAGCTACTTGGGAGGCAGAGGCAGGAGACTCACTTGAGCCCAGGAGTTGGAGGTTGCTGTGAGCTGTGATGCCATAGCAGTCTTCCCAGGGCAACAGCTTGAGGCTCTGTCTCAAAATAAAAAAGCTCCGCTGAATTTGTAACTAGACAAATTATGATAGTATGTAAAAAACTGAAAGTATGATTTGATGTGTACAGAACAGTAGGAAAAAGATAGGTAATGTGACTAAGATTAATTAGGTATGAAAAGAGTAGAAAGACCAAAGGGTACTCAGCACAACCAGAGGAAGGGAATCAAGGATTTATATTTCACTAAAGAGAGTTTGTGATCTATTTCATGTTTTTAATGATCCAAGCTAATGGAAGGGAACAACAGCCTGCATAATCCAAAAATAACTTCTATTTGGTTTTGAAATACATTTGGTGAATTTTGTTTTGGTAGCAGATTTAACTTTCTATTTACATTTTGCTGAGCCTACTATTTTAACTCGTAAGTACTTTCCATAGTCTGCATCAGACCCTAAGACTCCTCGTTTCTGACTATAAAAACTATCTACAAGTGTGTGTTCCCTAATGCACGCTAGAAGGATAAAAGGAGTAATTTTGGAGCAACATGGAGATACTGGATGGCAAGGGAAAAACTGACCCATGATTGAAACATCAGCATGTCAAACAACTAAAACAAACAGCCCAAATATAGATAAGCAAAGGGTAACTACAATAAGATTACTTTTTACCCTAGCTACTTTGCAGCAGGATGACAAAGCATCTAGTCTTGGCTTTTCTCTTTTGTGCAAAAGGATGCCAAAACTCCAGACTGAGCATATGCCACGTGGAGCAGCTCGCCTAGTTACTAGTGCTTTTCGAACTTTTTAACAGAGACCCACCATAAAATTTGGCAACATGACCTAGTATAACATATGCCCATGTGTATGAAATAAAAAGTTTCATAGGACATTGTTTACCCTTGCTACATGGTATACACTCATACTTCTACTCTACTTCAGTTTTTTTTTTTAATGGTGATCACAATACACTAAAATGACTTTACACTCCACCAGCCATAATACATGGTTTGCAAAACAACCCAGGATAAGGAAGTTGAAGGCTTTGTCTTCAGAGCCATGAGAGATAGAACATCATCATTTAAAAAGTTCAATAATAGGGCGGTGCCTGTGGCTCAAAAGGGTAGGGCACTGGCCCCATATGCCAGACCCGGGTGGCAGGTTCAAACCCAGCCCCGGCCAAAAAAAAGTTCAATAATAAAAAGCATGCATTTCCATAGACCCTCAGAAAAAAAAAAAAAGCAATATAAGTGCCCCCCGTGAATGGTAAAAAAGCTAAAAGCAAAACAGAATCACAATAGGCTAAGGTAGATGAAGTTTTGTTTCAAGAGAGAGACCCAAGGTAGACCATGAATGATAGGTGTAAGAGCCAAGCCATAGTAATGGAGGGAACACATCTGACTTCAGGAGTGTGTAAAGAAAAGACATGGCATATTAAGAGAACAATGATCCCAGTCAAAACTCTGTTTTTAAAGAACTTAAATGGCTGCTGAACAAAATTACTTGCAAAGAGAATTCTTTTTCTCTGAGCATTTCTTTAACCTGAGACCTGTGAATGACTCATGATGGGACATGAAGGTGATTGTAAAATATGGAATAAAGGCATCTGTTTAAAATTTATAGATACTATATTTAAAACAAACTAGGATCAAGCTTGTAACTTAAAACTGCTTAGTCAAATCCCAAAGAGATACAAAGATTGAGATTGCTCCATAGTTAAACCCATTTTACTAATTTATTAGTAATATGTTATTAATAATAGCACATGGTCACCACATATTGAGTACCTACTATATGGCAGGAATTTTGGCATATCTGGTGTGTACATTCTTTCTATTGTCACAACCGTCACATGTCCCTCACTTTACAGATAAGGAAATTAAGGTTCAGAAAAGGTCTACCAAGCGCCAAAGGCCACTTTATTTCTGCTCCTCGTACTATCTTTACACTAACACGAAGTCCTTTCCTATTAATAAACAAAACAAAACAGAAATACCAACCTGTTCTGAAGTAGATAAGGGAAGGGGCAAGGACCCTAATTCCTTCAGCAATTCATTTGTTTCCTTGGCAAGTTGATTTGTGGAGTGTTGTAAATGTTGCCTGAGAGAGAAAAGGTATGTTTCAGGATATTGTCACTTCTTGACAGAGGTTATACTCAGAATCACATTGTTTTCAGAATGTTTTCACAATGCAGGGAAGAAATAGTACCCTAGATGCCCAGGTTCACAATAAAATTTCCTAAATATTACCCAGATAAGCCCACTTCAAGGCATCTTCACATTACTGAGCAGAAAGAACCGGCCTCAAAAACCTGTAGCAGAAAACACCTGCTCAGGGAGGCACAGATCAGAAGTTTTAACTCTGAAGTTTTCTGTCTTTGGACAGAAAAGAAAAGCTTATCAGCAGTTCTCATAAAAATATAAGAAGAGCAAATGCCATACACACCTAAACTTACAGATTTTAACACACTGAACTCTCTCATAAAACTCTCACATTTAGATTTGGCACCTGTAGCTCAGCGGCTAGGGCACCAGCCACATACACAGGAGTTGGCAGGTTCGAATCCAGCATGCACCTGCCAAACAATAATGACAACTACAACCAAAAAAAATAGCCAGGCGTTGTGGCAGGCACCTGTAGTCCCAGCTACTTGGGAGGCTGAGGCAAGAGAATCGTTTAAGCCCAAGAGTTAGAGGTTGCTGTGAGCTGTGACGCCACAGCACTCTACCCAAGGCAACATAGTGAGACTCTGTCTCAAAAAAACAAACAACAAAAAACACCTCTCACATTTAATTACCCACAAGTTCAGCATGGTTAGTGTCTGTCACAGTCCACTAATGAGAATCCAGCACAGATGGTTGAATGAAATGTGCATTAAAAGCCTTCCTGCCCTAGGGAACAACTTCCAAAGTTCTATTCCCACATTTTTGCTTAAAGCTGGTTCTTTTTCAGCTTTATTCTTAACTAACTACCTGTTCTTTATACTTCACTTTCTAGCTCTTACCTCCAAAACAAAGAAGCCCTAAGCTGTTTAAAAATACATAAAGAGTGGAGAGGGAAGGAAATTAGAGAGAGAAGAATATGTAATATATTTTTATTTTATTTTTTGTTTGAGACAGAGTCTCACTAGATATGTAATATATTAAGTGGGACTGGAAAGTAGTAGAAATATTTAAAAAGTTCCTTTTACTCATGGTTTCTTCTATTCTCTGGACATTTCTACAAAGGCTTTATGGGAGAAAAACCAAATGCTATGGTCTGAATGGTTGTGTCCCCCCAAAATTCGTATGTTGAAATCCTAACCTCATGGTGATGGTATTAGGATGTGGGGTCCTTTGGGATATTAGATTGAGAAAGTGGTGTCCTCATGAAAATAATCAGTTCTCTTATAAAAGAGGCTCTAAAGAGCTGCCTGGCCTCTTCCACCCAGTAAGGGCACAGCAAAAAGGTGCCATCTATGAAAAAGCAGGCCCTCTCCAGACACTATACCTGTCAGCACCCTGACCTTGGACTTCTTAGCCTCTAGACCTATGAGAAATACATTTCTGTTGTTTATAAACTACCCAGTTTATAGTATTTTGTTATAAAAGCCCAAATGAACTAAGGCACCACACTACTAATTATTAATGTTTTTCCACTGCAAATGGGCCTCTAGGATAAAAAACAAGGAAGTCAAAAACAAAAGAGGGTTAATCAGGGGCTTGAATACCACAGAGAGTACTAAAATACCCAGAGATATTTACCATCTCCCTGGAAAAAAGCTCACAGTAATTTACAGTCATCCTCTCCCTTCACAATGCCTAGGATAGGAAACAAAGAATATTGCTTAGTCTTGGCTCGGTGCCCATAGCACAGTGGTTACAATGCCAGCCACATACACTGAAGGTGGTGGGTTCGAACCCAGCCTAGGCCAGCTAACCAACAATGACAACTGCAACAAAAAATAGCCAGGTGTTGTGGCGGGTGCCTATAGTCCCAGCTACTTAGGAGGCTGAGGCAAGAGAAGAACCCAAGAGTTTGAGATTGCAGTGAGCTGTGATGCCATAGCACTCTACCAAGGGCAACATAGTGAGACTCTGTCTCAAAAAAAAGAATATTGCTTAGTTTTCTAGATGAAGATTAGAACTTCATTAGAGCCAAGTACAGTGGCTCACACCTGTAATCCTAGCACTCTGGGAGGCTGAGGCAGGAGGATCACTTGAGATCAGGAGTCTGAAACCAGCCTCAGTAATAGTAAGACCCCATCTCTATAAAAACCAAAAAATTAGCCAGGCGTGGTGGTGCACACCTGTAGTCCCAGTTCCTTGGGAGGCTGAGGCAGGAGGATCATTTGAGCCTAGGAGCTTGAGGTTGCTGTGAGCTAGGATGATGCAATGGTACCTAGTCGGGGTGACAGAGTGAGACTCAGTCTTTGAAAAAGAAAAATGGGCCTTCCCACTTGTAAGCCCCTTGTGCTGCTAAAGGTTCTGTTCTCTCTTTTTTTGCTTTCTACTCTTGCTTATCATGCATATCAATCTTTCTCCATGTTAGTAAACTCTGTCCTGTAGCTTAAAAAAAATAAATGAGTCCCTACTATCAGTCCACTATCATGTCCCTCAGGCTGTCCTTGAGTCCCTCTGAATACATTCCCCAATATTATATTACACATGTACATACAGCACTCCCTCAGTATCTGTAGATTACTAACAGGACCTCTGGGAGATATCAAATCTGTGCATGCTCAAGATCTTGATATAAAATGGTATAGAAGTCACATAAAACCTATATACATCCTTTGAACCACCTCTAGGTTACCTATAATACCCCCCCAAAAAAAAAAGGAGGGAAGGTTGGCAATATAAAGACTATGTAAATAGTTGTTTTATCTTTTTAGGGAATAATGACAAGAAAAAAATCTGTACATTTTTAATAGTGATGCACAGTTCTTTTTTTCAGAATATTTTTGACCTGTGGTTGGTTGAATCCATGGATATAGAACCCATGAATATGGAAGGCCAACTATGGCTGGAACTCCAGTTAGACTAGAGCATCAGGAGTCCTATGCCAAAGAGGAGGCTCATCTAGGCAGAGTTGTGAGCTGAATATAGTTTAAGAATTGTAGGAGTTCCCTTCTCTACTTCCCTCAGTTGCTCCGCTAAACTGCCCAAGGGAAGAAAGAACCAGTGCTCAAGGACTTTGACAGGCAATAGAGATCACAATCATTAATACACTTTGTTTCCCCTCTTGTAGGTACAGCTATTACCTCATGACCCACTGCCTCTCATTCTGACTTCACAGACCTAAAACCTAAGCTGCCATGTAGCAGGGAAGTCAAGTGTGTCCTCAAAGGGCACTCACAAAACTCAACCCTCTTAGGAAGATACTCACAGATTTTCCTGTAGCTTGCTTGAGTCCTGCTTAGTTCCTAGTTGGCTCATCAAGTTCTTTATCTGAGCAGCTGGGGAGGGAGGGGAAAAATATTTATTTTAATGAAAAATATATTCATGTGACCCCCCTACTTCTCAGATGTACTGGTCTCTATATCCGGAATAAGTATATACAACACAACTCATGGAAACCATGTTATGATCAAAACCTTGACATATATACGCCTCCAAAAATAATTATAAGATTCACGTTTCTCCTACAGAGTAACTACATTACCAAGTAGAAAGTAGTGCTTTTGCTTATCATCCTTTGCTAACCAGACCTCCCACGGCACTGGTAAAATAACTTCAACACTACTAGAAGGACCTTGATGCCAAATATCATTTTGCAACAATAAAACATTGAAATCCACCATACACAATAATTTTTATACAGCAAACATTTTTTGAAAAACAATGTACATCTATTATTAATAGTAAGTTACCACTGATTGAGCACTTTTATATGCCAGGGACTATATCAAGAGCTTTTTATATGTCCCTTTATTAATTTTCAGAGCAACAGTCTGAAGTATATATACCTTCATTTTCCAGATAAGAAAATACAGTTAGAAGGATTAAGTATCTTATACAAGTGTACACAATTAATATGAAGGCATAATTTTAACTCCACGTACATGAGACTTCTATGATTGTTTTCTTTCAACTATGCTGTATATATTATGACACAGTCAAGTAAATATGGGTTTGTTCACATCCTTCTAACTTTTCCTAGATATTATGCTAAAACTAGAAATGGACATGTTTGTTTGTTTGAGCCAGAGTCTCGCTCTGTTGCCCTAGGTTAGAATGCCGTGGAGTCAGCCTAGCTCACTGAAATCTCAAACTCCTGGGTTCAAACGATCTTCCTGCTTGAGCCTACTGAGAAGCTGGAACCACAGGTGCCCACCCCAACACCTGGCTAATTTTTCTATTTTTAGTAGAGACAGTGTCTCACTCTTGCCCAGGCTGGTCTCAAACTTCTGAGCTCAAGCAATTCACCCTGCTCAGCCTCCCAGAATGCGATGATTCCACTGTGTACCACTGTGGAATGAGCCACATGCATAGGTGGATCTTGCCTGCCTCTTTGACATTAAAGACCTAGCATGGCTGGGCACAGTACAGACACACGCCTTATAGTCCCAGCTATTTAGGAGACGAAGGTAGGAGGACTACTCAGCCCAAGAGTTCAAGTCCTAGGCAACATACTGAGGTCCCATTTAAAAAAAAAAAAAGGCTCTAGTCTGGGCCAAGAAAACAGAAGTCCAGAGGAAATGATCATCTGTCAATAGGGAGGAATATTCTAACACCAGACCAGCCTGCCTGGGACTCTGAACATCCCTGTCCTTCACTGATTTCACAACAGAAATAGACTCCTTCATTTCTTTTGTGCCTTGTTTTCCATTTTCTTTCTTTTTTCTTTTTTTTTTTTTGAGACAAACTCTCACTTTGTTGCTCTCAGAGGTAAAGTCCTATGGTGTCATAGGTCACAGCAACCTCAAACTCTTGGGCTCAAGCGACCCTCCGGTCTCAGCCTCCTGAGTAGCTGGAACTACAGGTGCCTGCCACAATATCCAGCTATTTTTAGAGAAGGGGTCTTGTTCTCGCTCAGGCTGGTCTCAAACTCAATCTGCCTGTCTCGGCCTCCCAGAGTGTTAGGATTACAGGTATAGGCGTGAGCTACCGTGCCCAGACATATTTTCCATTTTCTTTATCTGGTTAGTGGGTAGAAGGGAGAGATTTATTCATTCATAGAGACTGGTAGTTTTGTTTTGTTTTGTTTGAGACAAGAGTCTCACTTTGTGGCACAAGAGCCGCAGCATCACAGCTCACAGCAACCTCAAACTCTTGGGCTCAAGCGATTCTCTTGCCTCAGCCTCCCAAGTAGCTGGGACTACAGGTGCCCGCCACAACGCCCAGCTATTTTTTGGTTGTAGTTGTCATTGTTTGGCAGGCCCTGGCTTGGGTTTGAACCGACCAGCTCCAGTGTCTGTGGCCGGCACCCTAGCCTCTGAGCTCCAGGTGCCAAGCCTGGAAGTTAGTTTTATTATCTTTTGTTTGCTTGTTTGCTTTCTAAAAGTATTCATTGTCTTGTATTATAAGTAGCTAGTGTACAGAATGCATTGAAAGATTACTCTTTGCCTAGAGGAAACAGGCTTTTCTTTGAGTTTCAATATAACTTTGAGTGATAACATAACACAATAGGTATAAGGCTCTTTCAGCCAAACTCAGTCTCCTTTGGAGAGTCCTTCCTGTCTTCTCTGGATTAATGTCAAAATTTCACTTATGAAACACCAGACTGCTAAATAACTGGCTTTGTAGAAGACAGGAAAAGTATATTGTATAATTTGTGATTTTTTTTTTTTTTGAGACAGAGTCTCACTATGTCGTCTTGGGTAGAGTGCCGTGGTGTCACAGCTTACAGCAACCTCCAACTCTTGGGCTTAAGTGATTCTCTTGCCTCAGCCTCCCAAGTAGTTGGGACTACAGGTGCCCACCACACCTGGCTATTTTCTGGTTATAGTTATCATTGCCGTTTGGCAGGCCTGGGCTGGGTTCAAATCTGCCAACTCCATTGTATGTGGTTGGTGCCCTAGTCACTGAGTAAAGGTGCAGAGCCATCCGGGACAAGTTTGTTTATTTTTTTTTTTTCAGAGACAGAGTCTCACTTTATCGCCCTATGTAGAGTGCTGTAACATCACAGCTCACAGCAACCTCCAGCTCTTGGGCTTAGGTGATTCTCTTGCCTCAGCCTCCCAAGTAGCTGGGACTACAGGTGTCTGCCACAACACCTGGCTATTTTTTGGTTGCAGTTTGGCCATGGCCAGGTTTGAACCTGCCACCCTCAGTATATGGGGCCAGCACCCTACTCACTGAGCCACAGGCACTGCCCCCAGGCCAGGTTTAAACCCACCATCCCTGGTGTATGTGGCCAGTGCCCTAACCACTGAGCTATGGGTGCCAAGTCATAATTTGTGATTGTTATAGGGACAATTATGAAATATGCTCCCATGCCCAATAGGAAAGAACCTTCCCTTATGGGAATTTTGAAATTAAAAATTATTGTTCAAGTGAAGGCAGTGGGGGAAGGGAAGAGCAGAGAGAGGGGAGCAGGAAGGGGGGTAGAGGGTCATAGTGTGTGACATACCTTTTTTTTTTAAAATTTGTTTTTATTTAGTTTTTTTGGTTGCATTTTGGCCAGGGCCAGGTTTGAACCCACCACCCTCAGTATATGGGGCCAGTGCCCTACTCACTGAGCCACCCGTGCCACCTAACACACCTTTTGAGGGCAGGGCGGGATACAATTATAAAAGGGACTTTACCTAACAAATGCAATCAATGTAACCTGGTTCTTCGTACCCTCAATGAATCCCCAACAATAAAAAAAAAAAAATTACTGTTCGAAGGCCAGCCATGGTACAACTGTAATCTCAGCACTTTGGGAGACACAGTGGGAAGAGTGTTTGAAGCCAGGAGTTTGAGAACACCCTGGGCAACATAGTAATACCCTGTCTCTAAAAATAGTGTTTTAAAATTAGCTGAGCATAATGATGTACACCTGTAATCTCAGCTACTCGGGAGTGGGAGGCTGAGGTGGGAGGATTGCTTGAGCCTAGGAGTTCAAAGTTGCGGTGAGCTATGATTGTACCATTGTACTGTACTACGCTATGGACAATAGAGCAAGACCCTATTTCTTAAAGAAAAAAATATATATATTATCCTGGCCAGGTGTGGTGGTTCATATCTGTAATCCTAGCACTTTGGGAAGCCAAAGTGAGAGAAGTGCTTAAAGCCAGAAGTTCAAGACCACTCTGAGCAAGAGTGAGACCCTTTCTCTTAAAAAAAATAGAGAAACTGGCTCAGCGCCTGTAGCTCAGCGGCTAGGGCACTGGCCACATACACCCAGGCCTGCCAAACAACAGTGCAACTACAATGAAGAAATAGCCAGGGCATTGTGGCGGGCACCTGTAGTCCAAGCTACTTGGGAGGCTGAGGCAAAAGAATGGCTTAAGCCCTAGAGTTTGGGATAGCTGTGAGTTGTGATGCCATGGCACTCTACCAAGGGCAACATAGTGAGACTGTCTCAAAAAAAAAAAAAAAAAAAAAGGAAAGAAAAACTAACCAGGTATGGTAGCTTATGCCTGTAATCTCAGCTCCTCAGGAGGCTGAGGCCAGAGAATCGCTTAAGCCCTTGAGTTTGAGGTTGCAGTAAGCAATGATTTTGTCACTGCACTCTAGCCCAAGCAATAGCGTGAGATCCAGTCAAAATAAAAAGGGGGGGGTGGAGGGGAGTCATTCCAAATTCACTTCATAGTAATGGTGCTCTTTAAAATGAAATTTGGGGGTCATAGTTATAGTCTTGTCCTCAATTCTAATTTGGTCATCAATATCAGCAAAAAAGCAACCTAAAATTTCCTACATACCAGTTACCTTACAATAACACTGACATGTTAATAGTCCTTAAGCCTGATTTTAAAAAAGCAAGAATTAGGCAAAATTCTTCTAACTGATTTTTGGGTAATTCTATAATCCAGTCCCTAGCGGCATGTACAAACTATTTCTCCCTCACCAAAATCACTACATCATTGCAGTAATTCCCAAAGAGTCTAGAGTATATAAGTTTATAGTACTTCAGGTTACAATTTCACCTTATTTGGGGACTATGTTTTCCTAGCAAATGTAAGATTATAATTTTATAATGAAAATATAGGATTCACTTGATTTAAACTTTGCCTTTTGATAAAACTTCCCTAAAATATAGCTATTCTATTAAATTAGAAGTACTGATGGCTTAATGGTTCCATAGAAAAATACAAGCACCTTTATTACTGTATTCTGCTTAAGATAGCATTATGCATGATCTAAATAACCACTTTTCTTCATTGCTAACATGTGGAATGTCCTTTTTTTTTTTTTTTGAGACAGAGTTTCATTATGTCGCCCTCAGTAGAGTGCTATGGTGTCACAGCTCACAGCAACCTCTAACTCTTGGGTTTAAGCCAGCAGTTCTCAACCTGTGGGCCACAACCCCTTTGGGGGTCAAACAACCCTTTCCCAGGGGTCGCCTAAATACATCCTGCATATCAGATATTTACATTACGATTCATAACAGTAGCAAAATTATAGTTATGAAAAATCAATGAAAATAATTTTATGGTTGGGGGTCACCCCAACATGAGGAACTGTATTAAAGGGTCACAGCATTAGGAAGGTTGAGAACCACTGGTTTAAGTGATTCTCTTGCCTCAGCCTCTCAAGTAGCTGGGACTACAGGCATCCTCAATGCCCAGCTATTTTTCTGTTACAATTGTCATTGCTGCTTAGCTGGGCCCGGCTGGGTTCGAACTGCCAGCCTCAGTGCATGTGGCCAGCACCATAACCATTGTGCTACAGATGCTGAGCCTAGAATGTCCTTCTTATCTAAGTCAGATGGTAATCAGGATACTGTTAAAGCTATCAACTGGCCAGCCATAAAAATAATTAGGAAAGAGAGCAGACACTTTCCTGAGCACTTACTATGTACGAGACCCTGGGCTTGGTACTTGAAAAGCATTAACTTAATTTGACCCCAACAGCCCATTACAGTCTATGGGCACATTGAGGTTCATGAGAGTTATAAAACTCATTTGTCTATTCATTTTGAGTAGCGTACACTATTCTATCTGTTCTATGCCCTAGGACTGTGGTCCCCAACTCTGAACTGGATCTTGTTAGGAAACAGGCAGCATAGCAGGAGGTGAGTAGTAGGAGCAAACCTTCATCTGTATTTACAGCCACTCCCCATCGCTTGCATCACGGCCTGAGCTCCACCTCCTATCAGATCAGCAGGGGCATTGGATCCTCACAGGAGCATGAGCCTTACTGTAAACTGCGCACATGAGGGATCTAGGTTGCACATCCCTTATGAGAATCTAATGCCTGATGACCTGAGGTGGAGCTGAGACAGTGATGCCAGTGCTCAGGAGCAGGTGCAAATACAGATTATCATTAGCAAGAGGTCTGACTCCACCGAGACCGTAAGTCAATTGTTTGCAGACTCAATCAAAACTATCCTCTTCACCCATGGAAAAACTGACTTCCACAAAACCAGTTCCTAGAGCCAAAATGTTGGGGTTTGCTGCCCTATAAGACATTTGCTTTCAAGCAGCTTGCATTCTAAGGAAAAGAGATAGATAATAAATATACATCAGGTGGTGATAAGTGGCATAAAGAGGAATAAATTTAGGCAAGGGCTGGAATGAGATGGGTGGGCAGAGGGTACCAGTTTATTCAGTATGCCCAGAGAGACTTCTCAAAAGTGACACTGAGCCATGATCTAAAGTAAGTGTAAGATTAAGCCAGGCAGCTACGTTCAGAGAAATATGCTAGGCAAAGAGAGTAATTAGTCCAAAGTCCCCAAGGCAAGAGTACTTGAAGGAACAGCAAGGAAGCCTGGCAGGCTAGTACAGAGTGAGTGAGATTAGTCAAGTGGCCAAAGAGATAATGGGAAGCCAGATAATATAGGGCCCTGTAAACAATTTTTTTTTGGTAGAGCCAAGTCTTTCGATGTTGCCTAGGCTATTCTCCAACTCCTGGCCTCAAGTGATCTTCCTGCCCTAGGCAGGAAGTGCTAGGATACAGTGACCTCCCAAAGTACTGGGATTTCAGGCAGGAGGCACCACACCCCACTGCATAGCCTTGTAAACAATTATAAGGACTTTGGAATTTAATGAAATGGGAAACCACTGATGGGTTTTGAGGAGTGTGTCATAATAACCAGAATTCAAACCTGGGGCTAATTCCAGTGGCTATGTTCTTTGTGCCACACATATTCTCTCCAAAGGATGACTCTTAATAGAAACAGAATGTAGTTACACAGGGCAGGCCTGGATTTCCCAGTGTTCCACTTGGCCCCACCCTACTTATCTGATGCCTCCCTCACTTAATAAATTGATCTTTGCTCCAGATAGGCTGATGTCCTTGCTCTGACCTGCTCCCTTCCCCAACTTCCTTCCACTAACAGGAATATTCCTTTGTATTCACGGGAGTCCAGCAGAGTGCCAGGCACCTATCTGATACATAAATTACTGATTATTTGGGTTAGCCTCCCTTTTACATTATGGCACTCTCTTTGAGGTAGAAGATATGAATCAACATAAGCTAAGAATAATGAAACCTAAAATCTAGTAACTCAGTAACTCATATTTTATATCAAAGAACCATATCCTTCATAAGCTTAAAGCAGAAGAAGGAATTAAATGTTTACCTATATATTTATTTTCACTTGGCTCTAATTAAAATATCTAAAAGAAAAAGTGATACTTCTTGGAAATATTTTTACCAAAATGAGCCTGATGTAAAGGAGTTTTCTAGTCAACTTGGTTGATAAGAAAATTGCTTTTCCAAGCATTCTAGTAAATAAATGAATGCTCTTTAGATTGAGGTTTCAGCATTTTGGATGAAAATAATTGGGTATCTTCTATGGAATGATACATAATCCTAGAAATCAAATGATGGCTTGGCACCTGTGGCTCAAGCGGCTAAGGCGCCAGCCAAATACACCTAAGGTGGTGGGCTCGAATCCCCAGCCCGGGCCCGCCAAACAACAATGATGGCTGCAACCAAAAAATGGCCGGGCGTTGTGGCAGGCGCCTGTGGACCCAGCTACTTGAGAGGCTGAGGCAGGAGACTTGCTTGAGCCCAGGAGTTGGAGGTTGCTGTGAGCTATGATGCCATAGCACTCTACCCAGGGGGATAGCTTGAGGCTCCGTCTAAAAAAAAAAGAAATCAAATGACTAGGTCAAATGTAATAATAAGTCCTTCAGTTCCATGTGACCAATTTTTTTTTTTTTTTGAGAGCAGTCTCATACTGCTGCCTAGGGTAGAGTGCCAGGGAGGTCAGCCTCGCTCACAGTAACCTTAAACTCCTGGGCTCAAGTGATCTTCCTGTCTCAGCCTCCCAAGTAGCTGGGACTACAGGCACCTGCCACAACACCCAGCTAATTCTTTCTATTTTTAGTAGAGGTGGGGTCTTGCTCTTGCTCAGGCTGGCCTCAACCTTGTGGGCTGCTCTCAAACTCCTGGCCTCAAGCAATCCTGTCAGAACTCCCAAAGTAGGGCTGGGCACAGTGGCTCATGCCTGTAATCCTAGCACTCTGGGAGGCCAAGGCAGGTGGATTGTCTGAGCTCAAGGGTTTGAGACTAGCCTGAATAAGAACGAGAGCCCATCTCTAAAAATAGCCAGGGGTTGTGGCAGGTGCCTATAGTCCCAGATACTTTGGAGGCTAAAGTAAGATAATCGCTGGAACCCAAGACTTTGAGGTTGCTGTGAGCTGTGACACCACAGCACTCTACCAAAGGTGACCAAGTAAGATTCTGTCTCAAAAAAAAAACCAACAAAACTCCAAAAGTGCTAGGATTATAGGCATGAGCCACATATCCCCGTCTGATCTCTATTACCTCCATTTTTTTTTTTTATTTTTGCTTCATGCAGATGTTTGGTCTTTTTTTTTTTTTTTTCCTGACCACTCATGTTTAAAATCATTCCCTGGCCAAAACTTAAAAGAATATGAAGTAAATCAATTTTTACATTATAAACTGTACCAAACTGTACATTACAATTAACACCTACAATAGGAACTATTCTAAGTTGAATACTTCTCTTGTGTTTCCAGCTGATAAGAGCAGAATTTGAATCTCCCCTCAAACTCTCGGGCTCAAGAGATCCTCTTGCCTCAGTTTTTCTTTTTTTCTTTTTAGTAGAGATGGTGGTCTCACTTTTGCTCAAGCTGGTGTTGAATTCCTGAGCTCAAGCAATCCACCTGCCTTGCCCTCCCAGAATGCTAGGATTACAGGAGTAAGCCACTGTTCCCAGCTCTCCAAATGAACCTTAATCTAAATCAAAGTCGAATACTAAAAGCAGCTACCATCACAAGGGGTAAAAAAATTCTCTCCATTTGACAGAACCTAATTCAGTATAACAAAAAACAAATTCAACAACAAAAAACATTATTTACACCAAATGAGACAATGATAGCCTATATGGTGATTATGACAATGAAGTCATCTCAGTGTTTTACTCTGAAAATTAAGTTTACATTGTTTCTATATGACTACAATGAAAATTACCTAACTTTTAAAAAATAGCCACTGTACTACAATAACAGTAAAGCTCTAAACTAAACTGAAAATAGTTCCTAAATATCAAAGGTATAATCTTCCTTTTGCCATCCCAGTGACAGAATATGTAATGGTTAAGAGCAGAAGCTCTGAATTAAGAGTATGTTAGATTCCTGGTTCCCACTTGCTAGCCGAGTGATCTTGAACAAAAGGCCCCTCTCCTCTGTGCCTCAGCTTCTTCACCTAAAAAATGAGAACACAAGAGAACTTTCATATGGTTGTTGTGAAGATGAAATGAAGCTAAGTTTAGAATATCTGGCACATAGCGGCACTCAATTAAGGACAGGCATTGTTATTGTCAAGCTCAAGTCTAAGGAAAATGTACTTAGCAATGATAAAATCAATTAAGTACATATTGAATGCCAACTATGTATCCCCTGCTGTGTCAGGCACTGTGGCTAAAGAGGTGTGTATATTATTACATGGTCTCTTTATCTCCACAAAACTAATAGTGACTTCTGTAGTTGGAGTGACAAGGTCAAAAAGCTCAAATTAATTAAAGAATACAAAATGTAAGTGCTACACTGTGAGGGAAAAGTGCTTGCAAGATGATAGCTAACATTTTTATTAAGCACGCACCACGTAGCAGGCATTGTTGAAAGCACTGTACATAAATTATCTCATTTAAGGCTCACAATCCTGTGAAGTAGGTTATTCTTTTTTTTTTTTTTTTTGAGACAGAGCCTCAAGCTGTCCCCCTGGGTAGAGTGCCCTGGCATCACAGCTCACAGCAAACTCCAACTCCTGGGCTCAAGCGAGTCTCTTGCCTCCACCTCCCAAGTAGCTGGGACCACAGGCGCCCGCCACAACGCCTGGCTATTTTTTTTTTTTGGTTGCAGCCGTCATTGTTGTTTGGTGGGCCCGGGCTGGGGATTCGAACCCGCCACCTTAGGTGTACGTGGCTGGCGCCTTAGCCGGTTGAGCTATAGGCGCCTTAGCCGAAATAGGTTATTCTTAACTCTACTTTATCAATGAGGAAACTGAGAAAGAGAGAGGCAAAGCAATGTCTAAGAAGCAGATCGAGGATGCAAACCCAGGCAGTATGCCTCCTAAGACTGCCCACCAACTATTAAACTATAGTGGGGCAAGGGTACTGAATGTCTACTGTGTGCCAAGGACTACACTAGGCACTTTCAAACACCCCCTTTTAACAATTCAATTCATTTTACAGATGTGGCTATTGATTAAAGGGAAAATAACCTGCTCAAGGTTAATAGTACAGTAGAAGACCAGATCTGCTAACCCTAAAGACCATGAACTTTCTGATTTCACTTCATTTTTAGAAAGCAAAGGAAGACTTTATTCCAAAGGGCAGGATTTAAACACAACTCAAAGGATAGGATTTGTATAATTTAGTTAGCCAGTAAGGTATGAAGAGGAAAGATGTTAAAGAAAGGAAGAACTTAATGAGCAAACACTTGGACCAAAAAATAGAGTTGAGGGATGTTAAGAAAAACAGCCTGTCTGTAGCAAAGAGGAGAAATAGAAAATATGGCTAACTTGGGTTAAGATCACAGAGAGTGAAAGCAAGGTGGATGTTAAAATCGGATGCAGGAAACAACAGAAAGCTACCATAGGCTCTTGAGGAAGTGAGTAGTATAATGAAAACAGGATTTAGACACACTGCTCAGAGTATTACCAGGTTGAACTAGAATGGTGTGAAACTACAAAAATACTAGGAGTATGCTGCTGAAATGCAGATGTTGAGCTGATGAATACTTAAGAGGATGGCAATGAAATATAAAAAGCAAGGGACAAATATGGAAGTAACTTTGATAGAAGAACCCACAGGACTTCATGATAATCAATTTTAAAAGTTCAGTAGGTCGCGCACGGTGGCTCACGCCTGCAATCCTAGCACTCTGGGAGGTCAAGGCGGGTGGATTTGCTTGAGCTCAGGAGTTCAAGACCAACTTGACCAAAGCAAGACCCCGTCTCTACTAAAAATAGAAAAACTAGCTGGGTGTTGTGGTGGGCACCTATAATCCCAGCTACTTGGGAGGCTGAGACAAAAGGATCTCTTGAACCCAAGAGTTTGAGGTTGCTGTGAGCTATGACGCCACAACACTCAACTCCAGGGTGACGAAGGGAGACTCTTGTCTTAAAAACAAACAAACAAAAAACTTATACAGCTTCTGATTTTATCAATAAATTAGCAACATAAAGATCTTTAATCCCTTCAGAGTTAGCTATGAGGCCATTAAGATTTTACCTATCTATGCCTCAGCAATGGTTGCCCAGAACCTTTGTTCCACAATAAGCAGAGTCAAATAGTTCTCCTCTCTACCCACATTTAACTGATAACAACTGTTTGTACCAGGCAGTCAACCTTAACTGTACCTACAACAACCCACGCAATGAGCTGCTGTATTTCAGGCTGATGTGCTCAGTAGTTCAAAATCTTCTGTGGTTAAACAGTTTAGAAAAAAGAATGGCTATTCTCTCAAATTTTCAATGGGTACAGGTCCTTGCAGGGCTGTGTGGGTATATGGATTTATGTCTGCAAGCTCAATGCTAAGGGTATACTTAGGTACGCTGGCCATGTCTTGGAGAGGTTTAGGGATAAGGATTTGCTTGACAACTGGGGAAAGGCAATGTTATCGTATTGATTTCAAATTTCCAATTTCTCACCAAATAATCCCAAGGGAAGAATTTCAACTCACCCTTCTTAGGATCATAGGATATAGTAGGTAACACAAAGTACAAAGAGAAAGAGACAAGAGGAGTCTTCAAAAGGTAAAAAAGCCTCATTCATTCAAATTCATTGAATATAATTTATTATGCATCAAGACCCTCTATGATCTGATCCCTGGCTCCTCTCTGACCTCTTTTTCCATTCTGCTTCCCTTCTTTAACTGTAGGTCAGTCACACTCACCACCCTGGGCTTCTTTGAACACACCAAGGTCTTTGCTCTAGTCCTCTACCCATAATGCCCTCCCCAGCCCTCACGTTATCCAGGTGTCTACCCACTCAAATGTCACCTCACCTCCTCAAATGTAGTTTTCCCTGACCAACTCCCTAAACTAGCACACCTACACTCCCTTTCCCCTCATTTGCTATCTACTTACCCTCCTTTATTTTTTATAGGTATTATTATTTGATATTTATATGCATATGTATACACATATACATGCTATCAGGGCAGGGATTTTTTAAAAAACTTTATTCAAATTAATATGAGGGTACAATATTTAAGTTACATTGTTCATGGCAGGGATTCTGTGTCTTGTTCATTCCTCTACCCCAGCAATAACAGGTTCTCAAAGAATATTTGTTGCATAGTAGATGAACCATGGAATAAGTCATGCCCCCAGCCTCAAATGAGTTAACAATCTAGCAGAGGAGACAGACACACCACAAGAAGAGAAAGCACTACAGCTTCAGGTATTTTTCTCACAGAGTGTCCTCTGGGGAGTGACAAAACAAGTCACTTGTATATGTGAAGTGTTAGCTTGAAGTGTTAACTTTTATGGAACTGTAATATTAATTAAAATGTATAAAAAAGCAAACTGCTAGTCATAAGGGACCTGTTTTCACATTCAGATATTGTCATTTATTTGCTGGGCAATTATTTAACCTTTCTCAATTGGTTTTCCAGCCCAGAAAATGAGAACACTATCATTACTTCACAGGGTTGTTATAAATTTACGATAATGCATGTGAAGCACTTTTCATACTATCTGGCACATAGCTGTACTCAAATGTCAGCTATCAATATCATTAATGGTGACTCCAATGATCCTCTTGAGCCCAATGCCCAAACAATAGCTAAATCATACCAATTCTATCACCAAGGAAACCTCCCCCATCATTTTCATTTTCACAGTCCCTAACTGGTGCCTCTGTTACCAGTCTTTCTCCTCAATTTCACTTTCCTAAAGAATGAAAATCCAAGCCCCTTAGCTTAGCATTTAATGTCCTTCATGTTTGGGCCTCGACTTACCTTTCCAACACTTTTTTCTCCACTATTTTCTAGAGTCCACTACTGTGGTCAAATTAAACTACTCTACTTTTCTATATAAACTCTATGCTTTCTCACTACCATGCCTTCCTGGAATGCTCTTCTCTTTACTATCCAAGGTTTATATCCTTTCCATGTTATTTCCAGACCTAGCTCAAATGCCACAATGCATTCTCAAATAAAAATGATCTCTCTCCCCCCAGAATACTAACATAATTTATATCTTTTCTATAGCACTGATCCGGTTCAACTTTATATTTTAGTTGTTTACATATTCCAAGGCTCCCACTTGAAAGATCTGTGCCCATCATACTTACTACATAGCCTGATAGACAAATATATGTTGAATGAGTATTTCACAAATTGATGTTAAAATTAGATTTAGCCTCAATAAGAAAATTTCACACTTGAACCAGAATTTTCTGATCTAACCTGCACTACAGCTCCTCCATAAAAGGTAATTAGAACACAAAGTACTATACTTTCTAACATGTGGTCATATTTTTTTCTTATGGACTTAACAGGCTATATAGTCTTCCTTCCACTTCTAAATCACCCAGTCTCAATCGCTTCCCATCAGAGACTTTCCATCTCTCAAGTTCTACAATATATGTTTAAATTTAAAAGTAAAGTGACATAATTGTTCCTTCAAGACCAACTACCTCTACCAATTAACAAAGTATAGCCAAGCTCACAAAAACACAATAACAAAACAACAAGATGATGATCAACATTCTTTCTAAGTAAGGTTCCTGCTGACCTCCTGTTTATAAGACTCTGAGGTGATTTTTAAGCACAAAAAACAACCTGTATTTGACTCCTTCAGCCACAGTCTCGGTGAGAAGGGAGTTTTAAACAAACAATAACATTCCTTACTTGCTATGTGCTTGTGGCTAAGTCCCTGAACTTCTCTGTGCATCAGATTTGTTCAAAAGACTAGCTAAATAAGGAAAACACAAGACCCATTTGCTTGAAATCCAAAAATATACCCAAATTCTTTGCTACAAAAGACAAAATAATGTAAATTGAAATGTTTTCGGTGAATTCTCTTTACTAAAACAGAAGTCAAGTACCAGTCATTGTGTTTGATTTCCGAATTTATTACAGGAAGAACTGTGTATTAAGTCACCCAAACACATGCACTCTCCACTTCCCTTAATTGAAAGTTACTGATTTCCGAGGAGCCAGCAGCTGAGCAGAATGTAAACCTAAAACCTAAATGGTAAACAACTATGATCCAAACTGGCCAAAGAAGAAAACGAGGTGAGTGGGAAAGAAGAAGACGGGAAAAACTTGGCTGACCACAGCGCCAAGTCAACGCACTCACTGCTCTAGAGGTGACACACACACCCTCCCACTCTTGGGCTGTCAAGTCTGCTGTTTTGGCCCCTTGTGAGGGCAGAACTCTAGAGAAGAAACTCGAGCCTTAGCTGGTGATAGGGACCCTTGGGTCGCCCGGGCCTGACTCGAGGATGACAACCCGCCTTCCCCAGAGTGGACAGCCCGAGACGGCCTCTCAGGTGTGGCGTTGGCTGTGGCCCCAGCCGGGCTCTGCGTCCAGGCAGCCTCAGCCAGGCCTGTCCCCGGGACAGCTCCCGCCCCCCAGCTCGGTTCCCCAGCTCACTGGCTTGGCTGATCCGCTGAATGTTGCCACTGCACGTCTGGATGATGCTGCTGAAGTCCCGGAGCTGGGGGCCCGAAGGCCCCGGGTTCCGGTACATGTCTAAAGGGCCGTAGGACATGACGAGGAGCAGAGACCGGCTCGCCCCACACGGCTTTCCTGACGGAATCTGCCGCCTGAGACCGGCAAGCTGGCGATGAAACCGGGAAGAGCAATGACGGGGGAAGCAGCCGAAGTTGCGTGCGCACCAGCCCCGCCCACACGCAGCGCGCACGCGTCCGCCCCGCCCCACAGTGCGCAGGCGCTGCTAGAACTGGTGCTGGGGACCTTAGCTTAGAGCCTGGGCTCCCCGAGGCTTGGGGGTGAGGGGCGGGGCCATGACGTCACATCGTTGAGGCTCAGATTGGACGAGCTTGGGTGGCAGTGTTGTTTCTCACTAGGGCACAGTGACAAGAGGAAAGAATTTTCGATTTGCATAAAATTGTACCCGATGATCTCAGCCATTGTATCCTATTCTGTTCTGTTCTGAGAATCCAGGCCCAAATAGGGGAGAATTCAACAACCTTGAAACTTAGACCCATAACCAAATTGTTACCCGAAATTCCTCACAATACTTCCATCCTCTTTAGTAGTAATTGCTGAACGCTTTTATGGTTTGCAAACCACTTTCATTTCTCCTTCCGCCCTTCTTCTAATCTAAACAATAAATAATATTTATTGAACACGTACTATGTGTGAATCCTCACTACTATTAGCTTGTTCATAAGCTCTTTAACAGAAGAGACGATGTTTTATTTATATTTTTATCTCTAGAACAGACAACGGACTTTTTCAATGTTGAAGTAAAGTTAACTTGACAAAGCAAGCATTATTATTTTCCCTTTTAAAGATAATAAAATCAAGACCAGAGAAGTTGCACTGAAGTTTGACTGCAAAACTTAAACACTAAGTTGATTCCATAATCATTTCACTATTTCCCTAAAATTCATTCTCCATCTAAATCTCTCCTAAATAGCCTGTTCATCCATATCTCGAACTGAGATTTCTTGGAGAAGTAGACTTTCAAAATTTAAAAATCTTCCCTTAAGTAATTTGGAGCATATGACCTCAACGTTCCCGTAGAAGACTGCATTTTATAAGCCTATGGAAAAAGGAAAGACATAAATAGGATTTTGGCTTGAGAGACCGAGGTTATAACAAAGAAGGGAAAATGAGGGAGTGGCGCCTGTGGCTCAAAAGGGTAAGGCGCCAGCCCCATATGCTGGAGGTGGCGGGTTCAAACCCAGCTCCTGCCAAAAAAACCCCCAAAAACCTAAAGCAGGGAGAAGGAAATAATGAAAAGCAGATGTCACTGTTAATCAAATAGAAAAAAATAGAGGAAAGTAACAAAGCTAAATATTTGATTGTTTAAAAAGA